>PVJX010030962.1:0-21597 GCA_004027295.1 Dolichotis patagonum
TGTTATTCAGAGCAAGATAGAAATGTGCTACAAGCTATGAGAAGACATGGAAGGAACTTTAATGCAAATCACTAAGTAAAAGAGGTCAATTTGAGCAGGCTAAATTTTGTACAATTTCAACTGCATGATGTTCTGGAAAAGCAAAGCTATGGAGACAGGAAGAGAATGATGAGAACTTATTGGAGATTTGAGGGGAAGGAGAGTTGACCAGTCAGGTAACAGAACAGGTGGCACTACAATGATAGATACATAGCATTATGATTTTTGCATACCAATAAAATTCATTAATGAAGAGTGAATTTGAAAGTAAACTTCATATAGGTTTTTAGTGATAATGTGAGTGAACATAAGTTTATCAGTTTAGCAAGTGTAGAATCCTGCTGAGTGAGGGATTTTGATAATACAGAGACTGAACATGTATCAGGAGGTGGAGGTATATAGGATGTTTCTAAAGCTTTTGCTTAATTTTGGTATATGGAATATCCATTCCATATATATGTGGAAAGAGCTTTCCTTAGGGGTAGCTTGATATGCTCTTTAGCTGACATCACCAGGATCAGTTTTTACTCTCCTGTTTCTCTATCTTCCGTCTTTGCTTTATTTTCAGATACTTGCTACCCTCAGAGGCCCAAGATGACTTGTCAATTCCAGATTTTATATTTTTCTGGACTTCAAATCTCATGGAAAAGGATGGGATAGTTCTTTCCTACACATTTCAAGGATGAGAAAATAATAACTAGTGTTTGAATTAACTTTTAATTTGCTGCTTTACATGTAACTGATGCATGTGAACTTGCTTCATCTTTATATCCTCCATGTGAAAAGTGTACCTGGGTTATTCCTATGCTGGGAATAATGGAACTGAGGTAAAGAAGGTGAAATAATGTTAACAGTAACATAACCAGTAGGCAGCTTTGCAGTGACTGGAAACCAGGCAGCTGCTTCCCAGGATGTGATTTGTGACCCCTGCCCTTATAATCCATTCCTTCTGCCATCTTCCAAGTCTCTCAGGTTTCTTTAGCTCTAATTGGGCCACATGAATCACCCCTGAACAAAACCTATGACCACTGGCCAATTAGGCCTAATCTGAAGTGAGGTACCCGCTCCTGTGTACGTTGCATAAACTAGATGTTGGGGATAGTGGTTCTCCTCAGAGCCATTATCAAGCAGAAGGGAAGGGGTGTTCACACAGAAGACCCTCAAGCCCATGGGTAAGGTGATTTTTACCTGGGTAGGACAGATGCCCCCACAGACTCACAGCCAGTTTCCTGAAGCTCAGGGCTGGGCATGTTGTTTTCCCCGGAAGAGTCCTTCCTGACCCTCGCAGGCGTGGAGAATCCACTTGCCACGTTCTGTGAAGCTCCTTCCTATTGTCGGAGGTGACCGGCTCACTGATTGGATCTGTTCACACTCTGCCCTCAACCCAAAGGACTTTGATGCTTCCCGCCGCAGTGGAAAGCAGTTGTGAACTCACTGAAAGAAACCATTTGCGCTAGACTTTTGAGTGATGTGTGGCAATAAACTAGAAGCGAAGACCGCCACTTTGAGAAATGAGGGAGTCATGTCCTCACCAAATGTGACTCCTGGGGGCAAAGAGTGACTCACTGGCTGTCAGACCTTCCCACCCTCTCAGCTCGACGAATCCGAGCACTGAAGCCTGCTGGCAGTTGTCGATGCTCAGAGTGAGACAGTGATGTAATCTTGATTAAAATGGTTAATAAGGAATTAATGAGAGGTTATCTCCTTGTCTTCAATCATTTCCTGGTGAGAAGATTCTTGAGCAGACTCATTAGAGCTGTTCTTTTGTGGCTACTGAAATTGCCCTGTTTTGAAATTACTCTGAGTTTCCAAGAAGCAAACTCATTTCAAATCATTATTTCCTAATGTTATAAAACTTTGTAGTATGAGAAAGTTTCCTCTTTTTTTTTCCAGTTCAATCTAGTTGAACAAATATTCACTATGAACCTTTTGGGTTGTGATAAGTAGAAGTATTTAGGTACAAAATGAAAGGGGCTCCTCTGTAGAAGGTAGCTGCTGAGAATAATGAGTCTGGGGAAGTTAGAAATCTCAGCCTCAACATTTACCATTTTTTGTAACCACAGGCAACTAAACTCTCTAATTTTCAGCTTGTAATACAGAAAATGGAGACAAAGATACTTGTCCTTCTGGGTTAATATAAGGAGTAAAAGAAGCAATCTATCAAAGGTATTTTGAGATCCATCCTGTGTAAACAGCCAACATGTATCTGATCAAGAAGCCTGGATTATTATCAAATCCAAGAACTTTCATTCTTGGTGGAATTTTAAGTAAGTATGTGGACCACTATCTGTTTTGCTTCTGTCAGCAATTTGCATTTTATTTCAGGTGACCCCTATGGCTCCCAGGGAATCTGTTTTTGTCAGAGCAAGCAAGTAAGCAAAAATTATATATATATGTATATATATACATATATATATGGATTTTACCTATATTACATTTTAATTTGAAGTATTTTATGGACTACGTTATGCTGAAATAATTGTGACCTATATCTGGAACTCCTCATATACTTTATAAACAAATATATGTTCTATATGTATTAAGGAACTAAGCAAAAGTAGGAACAAATTATAGGGGTGATTTTCATAACCTTGAGATTGTGGAACATTCTTAAGCAAGACAGAAATCTTAGGAGCCATCATACAACAGAGATATTTGATTATATAAACAACAAAAGGTAATACAGTGAATGTACCATTAGCATGGTGAAAATTTAAACCACATAGATTGTTAACATAACTAAAATAGTTATAACAAGCAGAAGGTTATTGGTCCTATAGCCCTATGTGTGTGAATACACAAACATTATTTTACAAAATGAATGATCATTTTTATGTTATCAAATTGGCAACCCAATGTGGTGAAACTAGTAATTTTTGGTAGAGTGGCACAGGGAGGGGCCAATTTCAGATATCTCAAGTTGGAGGGTAAATTGGTAACATATTTGGAAAGTTATCTAGAAATATTGTTTAAAACTGAAAATGTTGACATCTTTGTCCCATAATCCTACCTCAGGGACTTTCACCTGCAGAAATAAAAGCACAAGGGGAGTGTTTATTGGAGCCTTGCAAAGGAAGAAAATGGAAATTAATCTGGGAAATGTATCAACAAGGTAAGGACTGAATACATTACGGTTCATACACAGTGTTGAGCATTAGACAACTTTTAAGAAAATGAGTTGTGTACATTCATTTATTTTTTCATTGCCTAAATAAATTTTTCCTGACTCTCTTGCATTTCTGCTGGCGTTCCTCAGCCTCAAAAATGAAGTTTTACTGAGTTTTGCTTATGTTTTCCTCCACCTCAATAGGAAAGGAACTGTAGGCTGGGTGAAAATTCACCTGTTAGATTCATATTCTGTGTGGCATGAAATTACTATCCCAGACACAGTTGAGGAAACAAGAGAGATGGAATATGGAAAGCATATTGGCACTAGTGTGGAGAAGAACATGGTTCGCATATATATTATTCATTTTGCCTCTACACTACATAATGAATTTTAAGTGATGGGTCTTCCTCTCCTGAGGGCCAGGGTGCTTCCTTAGCCATCACAGGGGATTTAGCCACACAGCCTTGGGTGGCTGTTATGGAACGTAGTTGAAGTAACTGCCTGCTGGGATCTGCCAGTAAAGTCACAACAACCTTCTGAATTATGACAGGCATTCTATTATCTTTCTATTAGCTTCATCATGATCCTCTTTGATGACTGCAGAACAGTCCTTATGGTATCTGAGCTAATTCTTTATGCTGTCATTTCCACAAGTAATTATTATACACATTATAGTAGCCATACACTATTCTGAATACCTGAATGGTTAATCAAATATTATTCCAAATCTATATTCTTAAGGTGTTTATATTCTAAGGAGGTTTAAGCATAGCAAAAGAGATGACAGAAAAATTAGTAACTGGCTATTTGGAAGAGGATGATGAGTCTGCCAAGAAAAGTAACTATGGTGGGAAACAGAGTCCCTGGGAGTGTGCATACACAAACTATTTTAAAGAGGGTGGAAAGTTTGGGTGGCTAAATGCACAGTAGCTTTTCAGTTAGACCCCAGTAAAGAGAGGGTGGGAACTATAGAGATTTTGAGAGAGTGTTTCAGGCAGGAGCATACCTGGCCCTCACGTTTCCAGGAAGAGTGAGGTGGCTGGGCTACCTAGAGAAGCCTGAGTGATGGTGCATAGGTAGATTCAGAGATCACTGAAGTCTCATTAGTTGCTGTGAAGATCTTGCATTTTCCTCTACTTAAGCTGTGTAAGGTTTGTGAGCAGAAGGCTGATGTCAGCCTGGTGTCATTTAACAACTATCAAGGATCCTTCTGGCTGTCATGAAAAACAGAGACAGAAGTGGAAAGCAAAGTGAAAGCAGGCAGCCATGAAGAAGCCCTTTTAGAGGTTTACGGAAGGCTGTGGTACAAGTTTGGATCAGAATTGGAATGGAAGCTCTAGAGGCAGCAGGAACAGGTCAGACTGGAGACATTCTGAAGATAGAGCTGGTCAAGTTGCTGATACATAAAATGCAGAAAAGAGAAAGGAGACAAGGATGATTCTTCTAGTCTGAGTTAAGGACCTATAAGAACATTTCTCTGAGATATTTTTTGGTTTCTTGGTCTACCTCCAGCAGTCTTCTTAATGCTAACAGGTTGGAAATTTGCATACTAGATTTCAGAAGTGAAGACTTTCTAGTAGGGGTCTTCTCTTTCCAACTCTTACAGTCATATTGGTACCTCATGTTAGAATAAAAAAAAATTGACCTCTTTCAATCAGTTATGTAACACTTAAAGGGATGCCAATAGTCTTTGTCTTACCCTGAATGTTATTCTTATCCAGATTTTGTAGATAAAACAACTCAGGGCCAAGAACTAATGTGATTTCTTCAATGAGATGAGGCTGTGATTTGAAGCCAAACCCAATGGCCTCTTTGCCTGAACTTGCAATATCCTCCCTGCATGTGGTGGGCCATTCCCTATGCCCTGTTTCACCTCACATCCCAAAGACCTTGCCCACCCCATAGAACAGATACAAATACCCATAGACTATGAACAACAAAAGTGAAGCTGAGAAGGATGTACTTAGATGTTCACTCTGCATAGTGGTCATGGTCCTGGTTGGAACCTGAGTCTCCTGTTCCTTGGCTTAGTGCTGACTACTGTGCCCAGGGTCCGTGAGACTGCTGGCACAGAGAATAATAAACAGCTCCTTTACCCACCTCCACCCCACTCCAATCTAGCAAGTGCTAGAACACCAGGTTTTTTTTTAAAATACAGCTTTCTGTAAAGCTGAATTCAGCAAGACTGTTCTTTGCTGTTGTGCCTTCTGCTGGCTTCTTGAATCCCCTCTCCAAGGACATTTTGGCAAATATCTCTCACTTACAGCTCAAAAGTCAGCACTGACCAAGAAGGGTCACTGCAGTCAAGGAATAGAACCACAATGGAACGCAAGAAGAAATGCTAAGCCTTCCCTGTACTGAAAAATCTGAAGTTGCTTTTCCACATCTTCAGAGCACGCAGTTCAGAAAAGACCCATCACTCAGACAGCCAGAGCCCATCCTTTTCAAGGAGTGGTTGCCTTTATCAGCTGCGTGCTCATGAGGTGCTTTCATGCCTGCTGCCTTCTTCTGCTTGTCTCCAGCCTGCTGCAGGAGACGAGGCTGGCTGACTGCTCTGAGGTGCTTTGCAACCCAGTCTGCTTAATTTCCGGTAGACCCTTAGTGCCCAGGGAGAGAGCATGTTTTGCTTGTGATGTTGCTAATGAACTGCCACTGGGAACAAATTAATGAGTGTGTCAGAAACTTCAGCGGAACTGCATTACGATTCATAAACACGGTGATGAAAATGCCAGTGAAGCTCTGATACAAATACACAGGAACTCTGAAGAAGCAAACTCCTTTTTCTTTTAATGAGAGAAGAATTTAAAATATCATCCTTCTGCTCTGACCAGTATTGGCGGGGGGGATTCCTTACCACATAAGTTTTGTTTTTTAATTTCACATTTAATATATGCAGAAACACAGGCAAGTTTAATGTTACTTTTCATATTCATATGAACTTGCATACCATATTTGTAAGTAAATTAGCCTGTAGAATATGTAGGCGTACAAATACAAACGAATGCAAATACCATCGACTTTCTAGACATGCTGGACCACAATTGTCTGTGAAACGAGGTCATTTGTTTTTTATTTTCTTGACTATCATGGGTTCACATGGCCTTTCGTTAATCCTATTTATCATTCTGAGTTTAGGCTTTGGATTTGGAAATTTACATTCAATGAGAAAACAGCCATATCAGACCATGGAGACCTGTCGCTTTACAGTTCATAGTGAGGTGAAGGAAGGAAACTTCTACTTGCTTCAGTAGTGGAGCATGGTTGTGCCAGCAGCACTTACGCATCTGTGTTTGTGACTCCTGATATGAATGAGGACATTCATGTCTATGCTGGAAGACTTTTGTGGGATAGAAGTTGTAATAAGTTCTGCATAGCTACAGCTTCCTGTGAAAGGCCTGGGGCTGCTGTGGGGAAGGAGGGAAATGAAGAAAGAATCTAAACAGTAAGACCTAACCTTTCCCCTCTCAGGTGGACCAGAAGCTCTCTTTTTCTACTTGTGAGGGCACCAGGTAAATTTCAACTTCTCTATAATGTGTCATAAATCACAGGTAGAAAACTATGAATTAGTAATAGATGGAGTATGAGTCTTAAAACCAATGACTTGATTTCATCCATTAATTCCAGCATTAGCTATCAGATCTGGATCATGTGTAACTTCTTGGAGGCTTGATTTCTATTCAAAAACCAAGTAATAGTAATAGCTCCTTGCTCAGTTGCCTTGATGACTAGTGATAGTGAATTAAAATGCCTTGTACTTAATTGATGCTCATAAAAGACTGTGATTATTATAACAGGTTCTAGTGGGTAACTAGTCATAGATTTAAGTGATTTGTTTTTCTTCCTCTGACAACTGCAGAACATGAAGCCTCTTTCCTCCACTGCCCAAAATCAAGGCTAACAGAAGGTAAATTTTGCCTTGAGTCAGAGAATCTATTTTAGCTAATCACTATCTCAAATGTTAAGTAGCATTTTAGAAAGAACAGAACTCCTACAAAAATATTGCTTATTTGTCACAAGTGACCAATTTGAATTTAGAATTATTGTGAGAAATGGCTTCTAAGACTTGAAAAAGTAATTTAACAGTCTTTTTATAAATACCACACATTTTCAGTACAAAATTATTCCTATATAGCTTGTTAACAGCACAACCTATGAATGTCCATCCAAAATAGTATACAAAAGAGAAATCACAGGACTAAGTCAGGATTGGGGATCAGGTCAACTTCTAGGAGTAAAGAGACAGCTGTGTTAAACTCCAATTCTGCTGCTTTTTCTATATGAAGAATTGCGTTTATAGCAGGAGTCATGTTAGTTCTGCTGCTTTGCTTTCTTCTCTCCAGTAGTAATAGGGGTTCAGTTGTAGTATAACTTGTTTTCTTCTATAATTTATCCATAGGTGCCTTCCAGTTGGCTTGGCAATTTTCCTTTTGTGAAGGAAATTTCAGATCAGTTATTAATGAAACTTTTTTATTTTTATTTTTTTAAATTTTATTTTAAAGAGGGTAAAATTACACATAACAAAACAGAACAAACAGATCAGAAGAAAACAATGCAAGAGACACAGATTTCAAAGCAAGACAATGAGATCATCACTGTCTATCACATTGTCTCTTGTTTTCTTCTAAATACTTGTCCATATCTTTACACACACTGAATTCATACAAAACAAAATAGTATTAAACTGATCAGAACAGGAGGATGAGGGCATTTTAGGCCTTCAAAACCAGACAATAGGGAAATCAACAATAGCTGCCATAATGTTTCTCGTTCTCTCCAAAATAGGTGTCCATATCTTCGTGTATGTTGAAATTAAACAATATAAAACAGACTAAAATCACTCTGAACAAAGAATAATAGTATTGCTGCATTTCACAGCATGATGCTATGGAATCAGCACTGGGTACCATAGTGTCTCTTTTTCTTCAAAGATGCTGTTCATTTCATCATGCATTATATAATCGATTCTCATAAACTGTTTAGAAGTTCTATGCCTGTATGAGTCTCTACATGTATACCTGTTCTTTCTGTATTAGAGAGAAAAACAAAACAAAACAAAACAAAACAAATTCCTAGAAAAACACAAAACAAAAAAGGCAAATAAGTAACAACAGCAAAGAGCCCAAAACACTGACAGTGTAGGCCTTCAAAACAAGGTGATATAAGCATAATGATCTTCAAGAGTTTCTCAGATCAGCATACAATAATATGCACAATTGTTCCAATCCTATGACTGTTAACTATTTGGTTCCAAGAACTTATAGAATTTGTAGCACAATCATCTCAGCTATCCTAAGTGTGTTTATATAATTTTAGATATTTTTATTTTCCTTTTCTTTTTCTTTTTCTTCATTTTGCCTGAGATATTATTTTTTTCCCTTTGAGAAGATTCTTATCCTTTCACTGTATTTATTGAGTATTTTGTATCTTACATGCACTTATCATATCTTACTCTAGGGAGACTATCTGGTATTTACACAGGGGAGTTTGATTTATTTCACTTATTAGTATGGTCTTGAGTTGCATGCATTTACTTATAAATATCTCAGTGTGATCATTGTTTATATCTGAGTAATATTCTGTTGTATAAAAATACCACATCTTTTTTATCTGTTCCTCAGTTGATGGGTATTTAAGTTGTTTCCAAGAGCTGGCTATTAAAAATTGTGCTGCTATAAACATGGATGCACATATATCACTGCAGTATGATATTTTCAGTTCTTCTGGGAATGTGCCCAGAAGGGGGATAGCTGGGTCAAATGGGACTTCCAATCCCAACTTTTTGAGGAATCTCCAGACTGACCTCGACAGTGGTTGCACCAGTCTACACTCCCACCAACAGTGCAGAAGAGTTCCTTTTTCCCCACAGCCCCTCCAGCATATGTTGTTGGTAATTTTTTTTATCCTGGCCATACTTTCTGGAGTGAGATGGAATCTCAGTGTGGTTTTAATTTGCATTTCTCTCATGACTAATGATAATGAACATTTTTTCATGTATTTATTTCCCATTTGTATTTCTTCATCTGAGATCTGTGTATTCATTTCGAATGCCCATTTTTGGATTGGGTCTTTGAATTTAGAGGGTCTGATTTTTTTTAATTCTTTATAAGTTCTAGACAAAAGTCCTTTGTCTGAGAGACAGTTCACTAAGATTTTTTCACAGTTTGTGGGTTTTCTCTTCACTCTGCTGGAAATCTCTTTTGAAATGCAGAAACTCTTTAATATGACATGATCCTGGTTATTGATTCTGGGAAGTATTTCCTGTGCGATTTGGTCCTTGTTCATGAATTCTATACCTACCCCTGTGTCTTCAAGATTTTTACCTACTTTGTCTTCCAGCAGATTTAGTGTTCTGCTTTAATATTTAGATCTTTGGTCCATTTAGATTTTAGTTTAGTACATGGTGATAGGCATGCATTTAGTTTTAGTCTTCCGCATATGGATAGACAATTTTTCCAGGACCATCTGTCTCTTCCACTATCATTCTTCTAGTGAACATGTTTGGTCCCTTTATCAAAGACAAGGTGGTTGAGAGTGTTTGTGTTTGTGGTTGTATCTTCCAATCTATTCCATTGATCTTCCATTGATCTGTTTTTATTCCAGTACCATGTTGATTTTATTACGGTAGTTTTGTAGTATAACTTCAAGTCAGGGATTGTGATTCCTCCTGCCTTGCCTTTGCTGCTTAGAACTGCCTTTGCTATTTTAGGTCTCTTCTGGTTCCAGATTAATTGTAGGAGTGATTTCTCTATATCTTTGAGGTATGTTAGTGATATTTTGATTGGGATTGCGTTGAATCTGTATAACAATTTTGGGATAATGGCCATTTTCACAATATTTATTCTTCCTATCCATGAACAAGGGATGTCTTTCCATTTTCTGAGGTCCTCTTTGATTTCTTTTTTCAGGGTATTATAATTCCCCTGAATAGATGTTTTAATCCTTTCATTAGATTGATTCTTAAGTATTTCATTATTTTGGATGCTATTGTAAAGGGTGTGGCTTCTCTTATTTCTCAGTGAGTTTGTTGTTAGTGTATAGGAATACTATCGATTTTTGAGTATTGACTGTGTATCCAGCTACATTACTGAATTTATTTATTATACCAAGGAGTCTTGCAATGGAGTTTTGGGGTATTCTATGTACAGTGTCATGTCATCTGCAAATAAAGGTAATTTAACTTCTTTTCCTATCCTTACTCTTTTTATTTCTCTCTCTTGTCTAATTGCTCTGGTTAGTATTTCTAGCACTATATTGAAGAGGAGTGGTGATAAGGGCATATCCTTGACTTGTTTCTTATTTTATGGTAAAGGTTTTCAGTTTTTTTTGCCATTTAATATGATGTTGGCTGTTGGGTTGTCATAGATGGCTTTTATCATATTGAGGTAAAGACCATCTATTCCAATTCTCTGTAAGGTTCTTATCATGAATAAGTGTTTCACCTTATCAAAGGTTTTTCTGCATCTATAGAGATGATCATGTGATTCTTACTTTTGGCTCTGTTGATATGGTGGATTATATTTATTGATTTACATATGTGGAACCATCCCTGCATTCCTGGGATGAATCCTACTTGGTTGTGGTGTATAATCTTTTTCAGGACTTGCTGCATTCTGTTTGCCAATATTTTATTGAGAATTTTTTCACCTATATTCATTAGGGAGATTGGGATGTATTTCTCTTTTTAAGTTGGGTCTTTTTCAGGTTTTGTTATTAGAATAATATATACTTCCAGGATTGAGTTAAGGAGAATTGCTTCTCTTTCCATTTCACTGAAGAGTTTGAGGAGTGTCAGAATTAAATTTTCTTTGAATTTCTTGTAAAACTGCATAGTGAATCGTTCTGGATCTGGGCTTTTCTTTGTTGGTAAAGATTTAATTACATTTTTAATTTTGTTAATTGAAATTGGGTTATTTAGCAGTTTTACATCTTCTTGACACAGCTTTGGTAGTTCATATGCTTCTAGGAATCTGTCCATTTCTTCTGTGTTATCAAACACATGACAGCAGAGGTTTTCCAAATAGGTGTTTATGAAATTCTGTATTTCCACAGGGTCTATAGTGATTTCACCTTTTTCATTCCTTATTGCATGAATTTGAGTTTTTTCTTTCCTTTTTTAATAAGGTTGGCTAGGGGCTTATCAATTTTATTTAGTATTTCAAAGAACCAACTATTTAATTCATTGATTATTTGTATTGTTTTCTTAGTCTCTATTGCATTGGCTTCTCCTCTGATCTTTATAATTTCTTCCCTTCTTTTGGCTCTGGACTTGACTTGCTCTTCTTTTTATAGATGTTTGAGGTGTAGTCTCAGGTTGTTCATTTGTGTTCATTCTGTTTTCCTGTGTGGGAATTCACTGCAATAAATATTCCTCGGAGGACTGCTTTCATTGCATCCCACAAGTTATGGTAAGATGTATTTGTATTTTCATTTGCTTGTAGATATTGTTTAATTTCTTCTTTAATTTCCTCTGTGACCCACTGATTGCTCAAGAGTGTATTATTCAGTTTCCATGTCTTTGTGGGTTTTTTGCAGTTTCTTTTAGCATTAATTTCCAGTTTCATTGTGCTATGATCTGATAACATACATGGGATAATTTCAATTCTTTTGAATTTACTTAAAAATATTCTATGGGCTAGAATATGGTCTATTTTAGAGAATGTCCCATGTACTTCTGAGAAGGTATATTCTGATGTTGTTGGATGGAACACTCTGTATACATCTATCTAGATCATTTGTTCACAAGTGTGATTCAGTTCTATTATTTCTTTGCTGATTTTCTGGCTAGTTGATCTGTCTCTTTCTGTCAATGGCATGTTAGGGTCTCCTGTTATAATTGTGTTATTGCTTATTTGATTTTTCATTTCTGTTAATGCTTGCTTTGTATAGCTGGGTGCTCTGGAATTTGGTGCATATATATTTAAGATTGTTATCTCTTCCTCTTGAACTTTTCCCCTAACTAGTATGTAGTGACCTTCTTCATCTCTTTTGATCATTCTTGATTTGAAGTTCACATTGTCTGTAACCCCTGGGTTTTTTTGTTTGTTTGTTTCCTGTTGCATGGAGTATTGTTTTCCATCCTTTGACTTTCAGTCTATGAGTTTCTTTTGGGTTAGATGGGTTTCTTGTGGACAGCATATAGTTGGATGTTGTTTCTTGATCCATTCTGCCAGTCTGCCTCTTTTAATTGGTGAGTTGAGGCCATTTACATTAATGGTTATAACTGTTGTATATTGCTTTATTGTTGGCATGTTATCTTTCTGCTGTTGTGTCTTTACCTTTCCATTATGTTTGTTTTCCTTGTTTAGTGCTTTTTTCTTATGTGTATCTAGAATGTCTTTCAGTATTCTTTGTAGGGTTGGTTGGGTGTTCATGAAGTTTTTCAGCTGTTCTTTGTCATGGAAGTATCTTATTTCTCCATCCATTTTAAAGGACAGTTTTGCAGGGTACATCAATCTGGGTTAGAAGAGGTTTTCTTTTAGGATCTGAAATACTTGACTTCATGCTCTTCTTGACTTCATTGTGTTGAGAAATCTGCTGTGATTCTAATAGGTGATCTGTCTTTTCTCTCTAACAGCTTTTAATATGCTGTTCTTATGTTGGATTTCTGGGATGGTGATTATTATATGTCTGGGTGTAGGTTTATTTTGATTATGGCTATTTGGAGTTCTATATGCTTCACTAATCCATATGTCAGTTTCCATTCTCATATTTGGGAAGTTTTTAGCTATTACTTCTTTAAATATCCTCTTGTTATCATTTGGGCTGTCCCCTTCTTTTTCATTTAGTCTTATTAATCTTATGTTATTTTTCTTTGCATCATCTTGCAGCTGTTGAATTGTTATTTCCTGATTCCTTGTTATTTTAAAAAGATCTTTCCTTTTCTATTTGCTAGCTGCAATCTTATCTTTGGGGCCTGAAATTCTATCTTCACTTTTGTTGAAGTGATTTTGACAACTTTCAATAGCATTTTTGATTTCCTGCATATCTCTTTGAATCTGCTTCATGCATTCTGTTTGTTTCTTATATTGTTCATTCTTGGATTCTACCTGTCTGCTTTGTTCCTCTAATTTTTTTGCTGTGTCTTCACTAGATGTGTTCACTATTTCTTACACTGCTTTTATCATTTCTTCTTTCACCTGGGCAATTATTTCTGATTTGAGTTTCTCCATAGCTTTCCTGAGGTGCTTCTTTGTTTCAGTTGATATCATTTCATTCATTTCAGGTGTATGGCATCTATTTTCTTCTATGTATATGTCTCCTAGGCTTTCTTGGTATGGGCTGCTGATTTGAGATTGCCTTTTGGTCTTTCCTTTTGTCATTTTCCTATATTTCATTGCTTTGAGAGGTGTTCCAAAGCTTCCCCTGGGTGTGTTGGGAATCACCTCCTGTGCTCTCTGCTCCTCGCGCAGTCCGGACTCCCCCACAGGTTCTTGGCTCCCTGAATTGAAAGATGGAATCCAGGCATGGTGTACTAAGGCTGGTGAAACCTCCAGGGCTCAGTTCTGTGTTGTAGGCTGTGTTGGAGGCTGGATAGGAACTCAACCGCTTGGAGTCCAGGTCTTAAGCTCTGCTCAGACCAGTCCAGCAGGGCTGAGAGTACCCCTGTGCCATTTATATTGTTATCTTTGTGATGGTTTTCCATGCCATCAAATATAATAAAATCAAACAAAACCAAACAGAACAAAACCCAACCCAATAAAACAATGAAAATGATACAAGACTTCAAAACAAGATAATAGGAAATTAACAATGGCTACCACCCTCAGAAGGAGATTCCCCATAGATGCTATATTGGTTATTCCTACCCTTCAAATAGGTGATTATACTGGATTTAGACCTGCAAAGTCAGTGAAACACTAAATACTACAAGCATTAAATTGTATTTCACCTCATTAGCTATCCCTGCAGCCTATGTTTCTCTGGGTGAGCAGGGCACATATGAGGTGTGGTGGGTGGGTTTTGGCTCTTCTGATTTCTGAGCCCAAGCACCAGATGTGACTGGCATCTGGCTCTCCCCCTAGAGTCCTGTGCATGGTGTCAATTACCAGGGAGGACTTGCTTCTTGGGGACTTCTTGTTCTCTTCCTCTGTAGCCCAGAATAAAAATAGGTTACATATTGAAAATAACAGGAGAAAACCCAAAATGAATTATACTGAATGAAAGAAAAGGAGAGATTTGCCTTCTTCCTCTTATTTCTGTTTTTTTTCCTCCTGCAACACATTTTGTCTTTGGGCAACTTTATAATGTTTATTATTCCAATTGAATGATCTCAGACTTATTTTACATAGTTCCAAAACCAAAGAAGATGAGATATTTTCAGACTTAAAAACCCAAGGTGAAATTTTGATTGATGGGTCCAGTTTCACAGAGGCAAAAATCTTGAATATGTTATTCACAAGGCATCAGTGAATGCCAAGCTCTTGCATAACCAAAAATAGCCAGATGTGAGACACCCATTTTTCTCATTTATGGAAGAAAAATTGGATGTATACCAAACTGGTTTGTATATATCATAAAAATTCTTTCTTGAAATGCAGTGAATAAAGGACTCTGATAGACATTTTATGAATTATTCTTTGCAAAATTAGAAAAAATTTTACAGATTCATTCAAATTCACACCCACCAGAGTTTCAGAAACACTTGTTGTATTCAAAATCATATTAGCACCCTGGATTATTTTGCTTGTGAGTGAAGGGATGAAGTTTCTCATGTTGCTTCATTGCATAATGCCTGAGATGAAACAAAACTGAGAGGCAGTAGTATGTCACTCAGCAATGAGTAAAGATTTGTTGGTGGCTGTGGAAAGTCCTGTTTGAGTCTCAGACCTATGCTGAGAACCCTTAGGAGAACAAAGTTTTGTTTCAGTTTTGCATGGTTCTTTTGCAATTACATTCCTTTTATAGGAACATGATTTTAGTAATGATGGATATCACTGATGAGTGGGAGCCCCACCCTTGACACTGAAATCAATTTAGCATTTTAATTTGGTTTTCTCCAAAAGCAGTTTCTGAGAGAAAGATTCAAAAGCAAGAGGCTTATTGCAGAGGTGATCCTAGGAAAGTAGAGTTACGGGAGGTAGGATATTGGTGAAGCTTAGGTTATCAAATAAAGAAGGCACTGGAATTCCAAGCCACTGAGAAATTCTGGAAATGATGTAGAATATGTCCTAAAGTTATCTCACATGGAAGGAGAATATGGCAGAAGAGAAGCAGGATGCCATGAAGGGGCCTGCTACAGATAGTGACATTGTAAGGACAGAATTACTTTCAGAGAAGCATTTCAGAGAGGAGAATGAGTCATGGAAGGGCAAGAAGAAATCTTGCACATAGGAAGATAAAGCAGGAGGCGCCAATGAGAATCCTAGGGATTTAAGAACATTTGATGTCTTGATTCAGTGGTATGGGAGAGCACTCAAGTTAATCATAGCCACCTATCATTATTAATTGCCCAATATCCACATAATGGTTAACCATATTGATTTTCTAAGGCCCAATCTTTTATTTACTTTCCTGTTGCCCTCCATTTGATGTTATCCTTGATGACTGCTTCTGGTGGACCAAGAAACAAGAAAGGAAGACAAAAGGGAGGAAGAACACAGAGAGGAAAAAGAAGAGGAAATGGAAGGAAGAGAAAAGAAAAGTGATTAAGAAGGAAGAAAATGGTAAAGGACAATTTAGGGTAAAAGGCTCCATGAGGGTCAGAAGTTTGTAAGAGTGGCTCTATGGATTAATGCTGAACTGAGTGTCATAGTTACTTTGCCATCACTGGACACCAAACCTGATACCCACAATTTAAAGGAAAAAAGTATTAATTTGGTTCCAGTTTAATCTATATTTGGTTGATTCCAAGGCAGAAATGGCACAGTGGAAGGGAAAGACATGGATGGAGGACAGTGGCTCATCCCAGGGCAGCCAGGAAGCAGAGTGTAAAGGGAGAAGGTAGAGAGGGATATTTCCTGTTCCAGGTCATGCCCAGCTCAATGACCTGTGTCTTCCAATCAGACTCACCTCAGGACAGTGATCCACGGATGAGTACAGCACCTGTGTGATCTGATCACTTTCCAAAGCCCCACCTCTGCACACATGAGCCTTTTAGGGAACATTCTAGATCTAAAACCATAACTCTGAGCCAACTTTTTTCCTTCTACACCACATCAGGAAAGGAGAAACAGGCATGATAGTGACATTTCCACAAAGCTATATTTATTCTCATATTCCATTTTTAAAAGATTATGATGTTAAAATTTTCTTTCTGTAGCAGTAGGAAAGCCAGATGTAATATTTGATGGTATTTTTAAAACTACAAAATACTCTCTCAGGCCAAAATGAAGAATTTGAAGCCTCATGTTCTTCATAGAGAAAAACAGAAAATATATTTTGCTCATATGGAAAACTTACAGCCTTGAAACCACTAATCTCATTGACTAGCATGTTCCTTACATCATTCTGAAGAGTCAGTAATTTCTACTTGGTCATCATTAGCTGCCTTTAAAATGCAGAGAGTACAGTAGAGTGGATCAGGGCATAGGCTGAGGCTACAGAGATACTCTGACTCTCTTTATGACTCCTTAGTGTCCATGAGAAGTTTTTGGGTCATTTAAATTTCTTATGTCTCAATTTACTTATCTGGAAAACAAATGAGACAGCATTAACATTTTCTTCATCAAGTGAGTGAATATATATATGGAGATCAATGTGCATCTGGAACAAAATTTGCCCCTCACTAAGGATATAGTAAGTGCTACAGTTAACTAGAGATCCTACTGTGCATTATTGGAAATTCCTGAATCATACAGCTAGAAATTCCCCACATCAAATTTTTTTGTGAAATAATACCTTGGTATAGACTTATTTGGTCTCTATACATAACAGATAAAAATATTTTTAAAATAAAATATTCAATGACTAAACATAATTTTAGACACTGAGGGCAGAGATAATTCTAGAGATGAGGACTTTTTAAATTTTTACATTGTTTTTATGCATTTTGGAAAAGTTTTCAGATGAATTCTACTGTAAAGGATTCACCTTTGTAGGAAGGCATTTGTAAAGTATTTAAAATTTAGCTCTTTTTCTGACAACTCATTTTTACCTGCATTTGTTATAATTGATATGGAAAATAATGCCATTTTCTCATCAAGATACTCTGGAAATTTGTAACTAGTTAAAATAGCTCTATACTATTGTATTATAGCAACTGCATTTACAAAGTAATATTCAAATAAAAGAGGTCAAGTTTTGTTTTCAGGGATTTTTCTGTGTTTCCAAGAACATTTTACTGGGCAGGGAAGTATGTGAGTAAGAATTGAGGAGATGATAATGTTGACACCAGGAGTATAAATTTGGGCAAGAGGTTGCAAGACACAAAATATGCAGACAATTTCCACAAGCAGAAAAATGAAAGTAGAATAGATGTGCATAGATGTGCATGTGTTAATTCTATGATTTCAGGTGGAATTTTTTCCACATCCCACAGCTCCTCAGTGGGAAAAGAAAAAGACATTGTGTCTGAAGTCAGTACCTAAAGTGAATAACATGGACTCCTTTCTTATTACCTTAAGGGTATCTTGACCAGGAAGTGGGGAGAGAGGGAGATCAGACATGTCTGGACATGTGAGCTTCTCTGTCTCCTGATGAGCAGGATAAAATTTGATTTAAATTCCAGGCAAAATCACATTAGCTGAATTGAACAGAATTCCATAAACACTTAACAGCAATCACTTCTAAGTGGTCCTGTGGCTGGACTACCACCACAAGTGAACAGACTTCCTGATTCATTGGAGGAGGTGGCTAGGGGACCTGAGAGAGAATAGGGAATGAATGGTGTGATGCTAATATTATCTTATTGATTTTTGTTTTTGTTTTTTGGTGGTTGTTGTTTGTTTGTTTTGAGACGGTCTCACCCTGCAGTCCAGCCTGGTCTTATACTTTTGATGATCCTCCTGACTCAGCTTCTGTCTCTGTCTCTTTCTCCTTTGTTGTTTTAGGTAGTGGAGAATACAGCTACTTCTGATGAACTACAAACCTAAAATACCTAAGTTGTGTACCCTGGAACTGAGAGCAGCAGGGATTTCTAAAAGGGAGCATAGCTTTAAAGGCATATTCTTTCCTCCTCACAAGCAGCATCAAACCATGTGCCCGCAGCATTTGGTGAGGAGTCAGAGGGCTGTGTCTATACACCCCGTCTCCCACTTGGCTTTACTCTGAGACTCTTGTCTTCCTCCTTGTTGGAGGAATAAGAAGCAGCAACTGGAAAACCTACCAATGCCGAACAGATTATTCACCTCTCCTTTTCTGTTTGTAATCCACATCACAATATTCACTCTTTGGTTGAAATTGCTGAGTTCCACAAATTATATTTTCACTTTGAGTTAAGAGGGCTATTTGGCACCTTTCCCCAGTACATAGTGATCCATAAAATACTAGTTGCCTTCATATAAAGTAAATGTATAATATTTTCTGAGGCAACTGAGCCAGACACTGAAAAAGAATGGAGTCAGAAGACTGCAGCTTATTACTGTATCACGTAGCTCTTGACACCAGGGATTTTCTCCCAGAATTTAGGCATTAGAAAGGTAACTTTCCAACTTTACCACAAGTTCTTCAGGGAGCCCCAATAGTAAGTGAAGTGGGGAGACAGGATCAAGTTTCTAATGCAATAATAGTGAAATTAGGGGCTGGATTTTCCATCAAGGCCTTGCATTGAGTAACTCTTAAAAGCATCAAAAATAAGTGCTAGGAGAAAACATAAACCTATGAATCAGGAAAATAATTTGAAGTAGTAAAACCTATGATTTACACTCAGCAGTCATAAAAGCAGGGTGAATATTAACTAGAGTTTTCCATGGTGTCATAAATTACAGATGGCATTTCAAACACTTATACGGAGAGCTCCCTTTTACAGACATCCTTTATTTAGAACACTAATAAGTAATTCAGAAAAAAAAAACTCTAAAGAAAACAACAAGAATGACCACCCCATGTCCTTCTCACTGTTTTTAATAGGTATCTCTGATTACAACTCTGACCCCAAATCAGGAAGGTAAATTAACTAAAGCCAAACATTTTTTCTTTTATCTTGTTTTTAAAACAAGATATATTTTTAAATATATCTTGTTTTAAAAACATAAAAGATACTTTTAAAAAGTCATATAAAACCATAGTGCAAAGTGATCTGCAATGGTTACTGTGTTGTCTCTTGTTATCTTCAATAGAATTGTCCATATCATCAGGCATAGTATAATTGAATATAGCAGTATGTAACAATATTAATAAAAACAAAACATTGTAGACAGTACAAAACTTCAAAAGCAGGTAATAATCAAACCAGAGTGGGTATCCTAGTGAATCTTGACATCTTCAGTGTAGTAGCCTATACTCTCAGACTTGATACTATCAATTATAACAGATTTGAATAAAACCTGTCAATACAAAACAGCAGTCTAACAAATCATATTCAATTAAGATCAGCCATGATAAAACAGTGTAAGTTATACATGGCTTCAGATTAAGTTAACAGGAAATTAAGGATGATTACTGTACTGTATCCTGCTATTTTCAGGATAGCTGTGCCCTCAAATCTAGTACAGGTAGACAGACTGGAACAGAATATGATCCATCTAAACAGAGTGGTGAGAGTAATGTGAGTTTTAGATCTTGATGCACTATTAACAATATCCTCTGCCTTTTTTTATTAGACTATTCCTCCCTTTTCACTCCCACCAAACCCCTCAGTTTTTAGATTGGGGGGGCAACCTGCTATTTACCTAAGTGGTTCTGAACCTTCTCACTCCTGGACTTGATCTCAAGTTCTATTCTTTTATCTATAAAATCCTCAAGGTTTTCCTTCATTATAGGTGAGTAGTTCTCTACTGCACGTAAGTATCCTGTCTTTCCAACCTATCTTCAGGTTCTGGTCGAGTTGCCCTTATTTCTCTCTGGTTCCCTGTCACATAGAGCATTGTTTTCTCATATTTGATTTTCAGCCCATAAACCCTTTTTCAGGTTAATTATATTTCCTATACAGAGCATCTTGGTGGACTCTACCTCCTAATCTACTCTACCTGTTTCTTTCTTTTTTTCTTAAGTGTATCTAGGCCATCTATGTTAGAGATTATAGCCAATCTTCTCTGCCTCATTTCTGCTATGCTATTTTTCTACCAGTGGGTGTCTACTTTTCTCCTTCACTCCACTGGTCTACCCTGTTCATTGAGACCTCTCTGCCACCATTCCTGAAATCCTGGTATTTGTTTCTCTCTCTCTCTAGAATGTCCTTCAGTATTCTCTGTAAGGTTGGATTGGTGGTCACAAATTCCCCCAGCTCCTCTTTGTCATGGAAGCATCTTATTTCTCCATTAATTTCTAGATACAGTTTTGCAGGGTACATCAATCTGGGTTGGAGGTTATTTTGTTTCAGGGCTTGGATTACTTCGCTCCAAGCTCTTCTTGATTTGATGGTCTGTGTCGAGAAGTCTGCCGTGATTTTGGTGGGTTTTCCTTTATAGGTGATCTGTTTCTTGTCTCTGATGGCTTTTGATATTCTGTTCTTGTGATGAATTTCTGGGATCTTGATTATTATGTGTCAGGGTGTAGCTCTGTTTTGGTTGTAGGTGGCTGGAGTTCTGTATGCCTCATATATCTGAATATCATTTCCTTTTGTTATGCTTGGGAAGTTTTCCTTAATTATTTCTATGAATAGCCTTTGTAATTCCTTTATTTTGGCTTCTGCTTCTTCATTCATGTTTTTTATTCTTAGGTTATAGATCATCTTGTCTTCTAGCTTTTGTATTATTACTGTCTGTTTCCTTGTTATTTTTAAGAGATCTTTCTTTTCATGATCACACATTGCAAACCTGTCTTCAAGTTTTGATAATCTATTCTTAGTTTCTTTCAAGCAGTTTTACCATCTTTCAATGGAGTTTTTAATTTCCTCCTTTGAATCTGCTTCATGTATTCTAGGTTTTCTTTATATTCTTCATTGAACATTTCTCTCCTTGTTTTGGTGTTCCTCCATTCCTCCATCTGTGTCTTCTTGAGAGGTACTTAGCATTTCTTTTATTAATCTACTTATATCTTGCTTTACTTGAATTAATATTTCAATTTTGAGCTCATCTACGAGTTCCCAAATCACTTTATGTCTGCTGATGCCATGTTTGATATGGCATATTTGCTGCCCTCAATCTCTTTTGTATTTATTTACCTCTCCTGGATCAATATTCTCAGGGTTGGGGGCTGAGTATTTTTTTTTTTAATTTGAAAGAGAATAAAACAAAAGGGGGCAGTACAGAGCAGATCAGAACAGGACAACATAGGCAACATAGTACTTTACATTAAGTCAACTGGACATCAACAGTAGCTAACACCATATCTCTTACTCTGCTATAGTTGAGCATAGTTTCAAATACAATAATATCAAACATAACACAATAGTATAAAGCCATGCATAGAGT
>PVJX010030963.1:0-21599 GCA_004027295.1 Dolichotis patagonum
CTTAGGCCACCCTGACCCTTCGACTGTCTTTTGTTGCTTTTTGCAAAGGCTTGATGTTTCTGGTGCAATGTATCGGTGCCATTCAGAACATATTTTCTGTTCATGTTTTCAACTTACAAATTGTACACCTTTTCCATTTGAAATGAGCACTTACAATCTGTGGCTATAACTTTTGCAATGGGAGATGCAGTGATAAATCAAGCATGAATTTACTTTTCTTCATATTTTCATGGATATAAGATTTGTTCTTATCATTAATGTTAGAGAACTCAGCATATGATGATTGGTTAACCTTTGTATTTAAAGGGAGCACTTTAGTGCCTCTCTTTGACATATCTAATTGCCAGCACCATTGACCTTTGCACTTTGGGACCATTGTTAAGTAAAATAGCAGTCACTTGACCACAAGTACTGTGATACCTTGACAATCAAGCTAAGAAGCTAGACAGCCACCAAGTAACTAATGAACGAGTATCATAAATGTGCTGCACAGGGGATGGCTCATGTAACAGCTAGGACAGTTTAAGACTTCATCATGCTACTCAGGGTGGCATGTAATTAGACACTCATGAATTGGCTATTTCTGAAATTTTCATTTAGTATTTTCAGAGCAAGGTTGACTATGGGTAACTGAAAAGAGGTAAAGCAAAATTATGGACACAGGGTTCATGTTAATCTCCCTGCAGTCCCATGATGAACAGCTGTTTCAAGATTCCCTCTCCAGATGGGGCAGCTGAGGCACAGAGAGGCTGTGCATCTCTTTTGAAGCTGCACAGCTGGAGTGGCTGAACATTTTCTCTCTAGAGTCCTCTTCCTTACTCCCACACAGAGAGAGCATGTCCATGCCTGTGTGTGTGTGTAAGTGTCTGCACAAAAGCTTAGACACTATTTTATCATTTGTCGTTGATTCATAATCAAGGAATGGAATAAGGAAACTAAGGTTGGTCCGCAGCAGTAGAGAGATTTCATGCAGGTACCAGTGCTGTGGATATTCCAGCTGCTCATGCGGACGTTTTACGCTTCTTGCTTATTCCATTTCCATCACAGTAATGGGTGCTTTTAGGTGGACTGCTTTCCTTTTTCATACATGTTTATAGTGCACAATGGGTACATTCATTGTGAGTAGCTGGTACCTGGGTACATGTACATAACACCAAGATTCTGGCTGACTTCAGAAAGAATAGATTAATGCTTTTGCTTGATACAGGCGTCCCATTGCTCTCTGGTCCCCCACCCCCACCCCAGGTGGAGTCCATTGCTAGGGCTCTGTGCAGCTCTGAGGTCCCAGTGATGATAATGCTGGTTGTTTGCAGTAACAGACCCTCCTACCTGCACCGTCCTAGCCTGTTTCCCCTCTTATTTGGAGCTTCTAATCTCTGACTGAAGGCTTGCTCTCTCTGGACTCATCATAGAATGTGAATGAAACTTCCAGTGTACACTAGGACATTACGTGTCATGGTACCATAAAACAGAAGTTCTGGAAAATCGAGCTCCCCACTGGGGAAGGGTTTGTAAGTGGGAAGCCCCCTGTGCATCCTGTGGCAATATGGCAGAGTAAAGTAGAAAACGGTTACCATACCTTGGCCTGATGTGAGGCATGCAATCTATTTCTAGCTCTATCTGCTTAAGTCCTGGTAGTCCAACATGGTCCCTGCACTCTCTTGGAGCTGACCTCAGTTTTCCCTTGTGGGTACATGGCTGTACTGTGCCTGGCAGGAGAGTCAGTCATGCTTTTCTGACTGTCCCACTGCCTGAGGACTCCCATAAACCCTCTGCTGCTTTTTCTGAGGTGCACGGGCTACGGGTGGCGCTCCAAAATGGATATTCAGGCTGTCCTCAAGTGGGTGTGAAGCAGGGGGAAGACTGAACCATGTCTGTAGACATTTTATTTTGATTAAAGCATTAAAGTGCATGGCTGCACCTCGTGGAAATTGTAAATCTTTACTGGAGGAAAATGAGAAAATAGTAACAGCACAAAATAATGACTTGGTGTTTCAGCGGTTTGCAATGCCTACTTGATTTTACAAGGGAGACTGTGTTGTCGCTCCCAAATTAATTTTTGGAAAATGAGTTATTGACTACAGATATAATTTATTACTAATAAGTAAAATATGTTTGTAACCTGGGCGTGATGGTGTAGTTAGCAAAGCAAGAAGGAATAATTTGGAGCAGAAGAAAGGAGGAGGTGGCAGAAGGGAGGAAGAGGCATCTGGATCCACTGAGATGGGCTTGGCAGACGCCTGAGGGCAGGTCCCAGGATCCTGTGCTGCCAGCAGGGAGCAGGGTACTCTTAAGCACCCCAGTTTTCAGTCTGGGTGATTAAGTAACTTGGCAAAGCAGTGCCAGTATGTAAGTATTGCCCAATGGCACTTTTTCCAGGTAGCAATGCCCTTACCTTATTCCCTGTTGATGTTGCCTATGAGCCTTGGTCATTTGGGTATTTCCCTGCTGGGGGTGTTCTGGAGAGAGGACATGGCCAGGGGTGGGTCTGGTGCCAGTAGGATGAAAGTGAGGACAGTTGTGTGATGGATGGAGCACGGGAAGAGAAACCAGGGACCCTGGCTTGGTCTCTGAGCTCACATAACCTACACATTTGCACAGCTGCTGGGAGAAGCTTATCCCTTCCCTGTCAGTCTCCACATCTGTGGAATGGGCAGAAGAACAGCTCCGTTATTCTCCTACCAGTAACAGGACTAGTAAAGGGAAATGTTTGAAAATCTGTATTGTTATACTGAGTTCCATGTCAGACCCTTTTCTTTCCCCTCCAGGTTATCACATTAATATTCTTTGTTCAGGAAAAAAGGGCATTTTTTTTGTTATTGTTAACTGGGAAGGAAGTTATGAAGTTGATATGAAAACCAGCCTGGTGAAATGACTGTGGCATCACAATGCAGTCTAATCAATGAGTGCTTGTTTCTAGGTTTAAATATATTTATAAACTTGCTATTTTGGGTGTTACATCATTAAAGTTCTGATCTATGTACCAGTGATATTTTGGTGGCATTTATATTCGAAAATTAATACTAAAAACATAAAGACTTCCAAAAGCTTAAAGTTATTTAAATAATTAAATATATTTAGATAATTACAAGATGGTTTATTTTGTTACTTATTTTAATGATTACTTAAATAATCATAAAATACAATTATTGCCCAGCTAAGATATGGTGTTTGTCACTGTGGTGGGGAGACAGATAAGGGTGTTTAGCCACAAGGTTCTACAGAATGAGAATTTGAATGATTATTCAGAAAAGGCTGGCAGGGCTCACAAATGGTGGAGGCTACATATGTTATATTTATAAGTACATTTATCTAGAACATTTATATAGTAATAGCAGAATTATTTTAGAAGTCATGCCAGGTGCATATAAAGTTGTCCGTTAAAGTTCTAATAGTGATTTTCTAATGCTTTAAAAATTCTTGTTTTAAATCATATTACAGTATGCAAGTATCCACTTTCTTCGTAGTGTTAACTAGAAATCTTCAGTAAACTTAGATCATATTTCTATTTAAATAGTGGTTTCTCCAGGAGTTTGGTTGTATGTTAAAGCCAAGCTAGGAAAGCATGTTTTGCCATAAGAAAGACTAAGAGTTAATCTCCTCCCTAGAAAAGGCAGACAGAGCATAAGTACCTAGATTGTTCTATAATTTGGCTTCAATGATGGGACTCTGTCTGCCAAATAGACAAGAAGGGACCCCTGAGGACTGGAAGAGCTGTGTGAGTCTGGGGAGCTGCTGGGTCCCACACAGTGCTATGCAAACCGTGTCCCCATGGAGCTCGGCAGACTTGCCCTAGCCAAGCTAAGGAAGGCGAAGCTGTAAAGCTCCATGGAGGTATTGTGTCATTCAGCACTGTCAGGGTTGGAAGTCCAGTGAGCTTTTCTAACTGATGTAATTGGGCTCCCTTAGAAGAAGTGGATGTTTGATCTAAGAATTGAAGGCTTATGAAGAAAGATATCTTCAACTGAGCACCAGAGGCCATCAGAAGTGACTAACGAAGGTCATACTGATTGTGCCTGGTCCTATAGTCTCCTGATCTTCCAGGTGAAACCCAGGGTCCCTTGAAGGCTAAGTGAGGATACTGCATCTGTGATCAAGTAGTCTCTGTAGAATATCTAGGTGGTTTTGTGCCAGTGGTCATATCAGCTGCAGGACTGAGTCACCTTTACCAGTCTCTCAGCCCCACCTCTCTCTGAACCCAGCCTATCAAGACTGTCTGGGCCTGTGGGGTTTCTGTTCTGGACACATATATGTCCCCTCAAGATCCTGGACCATCTTTTTTCTTTCCATGTATGGTTACTCTCTGAAAGACCACTGAGGTGGAGCCTAAATTTCCTGGATTTTCAGAGTTGGCCAGTTTGAGGCCTACAGGATGGTTGGAACCGGCAGATACCATGTGGGCCACAGGATGTGTGCTGCTAATGAGGAGCACAAAGGAGAACCTTCTCAATCTTCTCAATCTCAATCTTGGTCTCAATCTTGACCCTTTAGGCCGATGGAGAGAACTTTTTTGTTTTAGGCTTTGGTTCCATACATTTTTCTAAACCTGACAGAACTCTTTCTTGTATGCACTTGGATGCAGGAAATAGCAAAGGAGTAACAGGTCAGTGATATAGGAGAGAGACAGGGAGAAGGTAGAAAGCTCACTTCAGAGGAACCTCTGTGTTTATTTTGGAGACACTGGTTACTGGCAAATAGTGTACTTGAGCTCTACCCTGCCTGAGTTGCCTCAGAGCTCAATCCACAGGGCCTAGTTCCTACACAACTCCCAGGGAGCACAGCCTTAGCCACGAGACTCCTCTCCAAGAGGGCCAGGCTTGAAAATCAGGCCCGTTTTGACTTTAAGCTGGATGGAAAAATCATCTGTGTGGGCCCACGTATCCACTGATTCAGTCTCCTTTGGAGCACACTTACTGGATGATTCTTGGATTCAGTCTAAGGAGGGTCACTGGAGTGTCCAGTCATGGGATATCAGCACAAAGACCTGTTTGGGAGTTAGAAATAAGAGGAGCATTTTGAAGGTCACCTGCCTAGCTTGCCAACTGCTCTTAGTCCCAGGGTCCTCTTTATCTTCCCTTAGAAGGACTCCACTTTCCCTCACTGACCTCATCCTCTTTGTGAAGGACCTGGACCTCCAACCTTGACAAGTTATCTTATCCATGGAGGCCTCTGGCCCTGATTCCATCCATGCTGAGCTCAGTGCCATGTCTGGGCTCCTGGTAGAGGTGTGCTCATCTCTTGATGCTCTCATTCCCACCCATCACTTGATGGAGTCATGGCTGCTTCCTGCTTATACCAGCTCCGTATCCTAGGCTAATACAATGTCCGCATCACAGGTGCTCCTTAAATGGATGAGATGTCAGGATGCCACCTTTTGCTGCCAGCCCTCTCCCTCAGTATCTGATTTTCTCTCTGAGGCTGTGGTTTCTCATCGAGAATGCATGCCTTGTAGGTAGACTCGGGCCTTCTTGGGTTGTCTGGGGACTAGTGGGCCTTTGAAGCAGCAGCAAAGCTTCTTAAATTGATTTTCATCCCAGTCCTCTCATTCCCTACTCCTCCCTCCAGTTCTGACTCACCTAAGCCTTGCTATTCCTGTTGGCCTTGGCTGTAGCCCAGATGGGTGATTCACTTCTCACCCAAGGCACCCAGAGTGCCTTGGGTGTTCTGTTACAGAATGCAGAGCCCCTGTCAGTTCTTACATCAGTCAGTCTTCACTAGAGAAACAGATACAACGTAAGATATGTAAATATATAAGAATTACAAGATTAGCCTACAGTGGCCACCCACAGAGTCAGATGTGAAACAGTACAGAGTCTGTCTGTACACCGGAGACCACAAGATTTAGTCAAATGTCTGGAAGTCACTGCAGTGTCCCATGGGAGTCCGTATCAGAAGGTTGATGGATCTGCACTGGAAGCTAGGAGATGATGCCCAAGGTAAAGGCAAAGACTGGAGCTCCTCTAAAGAAATAAAAACAGATACATCCTCCCCTTTATACATCCAGGCAATAAGCCACCGTAAGTTAGGTCTTCCATACCCTAGGATGTGAAATTGCTAAGCTAATTTAGTTGAACTTCTCTTCCTCAAATTGACACAATTGGTCGACCATCACAGTTCTCAAGCCCGGAGAATCCTGGGTTGTGTCTACAGCGTTCCTTACTGGGCCCCTTTTACCCAGACCTCTGAAGACCCTACACAGAGACCTCAGAGGGACTGGGTGGGATGGGATCTGGCTGTGACACCCTAGTCATTAGCTATGTGGTGGACTCTGCAACTGTCCCAGGGCTCCCTTGGCCTCTCCTCTCCTCTCCTTCGGTCTTGTATCTGGGGAAAGATAAGCTCTGTGCAGCTCTGGTCCTGCAGAACAGCCTCAGTGTGCCTTTCCAGGAAGTGGCTCATAAGGAATCTGAATGCCCATGGCCCCAGCTCAGGAACACTTGGTGGAGAGAAAACCACAAGTGGGCCCTGCAAACAGGGCTTCACTGGGGCCACTGAGAAGGAATTTTTAAAAAGTAAATGTTGTGTTACAGAGTTACCTAGTATGAGATACAGGCTGGAATGAGGCAATTCCATAGAGAAATCATCCTGGGAATAATTCACATCTAATGTAGTTTCACGGAAGATGCCGTTTCCAGAGTCTAAGTTTTTCGCCTTTTTCCTCTCACTTTTTGATTTTATTGCCATTTTCCGACATTAAGAGAAATTGAAAACCTGTTTAGATTTCATAGCTTCACATTTCAGAAGTAAGTAACATAGCCAATAGCCAGGATGCATCTGATTTGTGCTTCACAATGAGACCTTTGCTTTGCTTTTTAATTATATGGGATTCCACAAAGGAGAAGTATTGGGCTAAAAGGATAAATTGTTAAGATTAACATTTTCTTTCCTTTTTTAATGGTACCACTTATCAGTCACAAAAAGCAATAAAACCAGGTGTGATGAAATTGGATTAAGAAAAAGGATGGATTTGATTCCATGAAATGGGCCACTTGGTCTGACTTGGCAGGATTCTCAGAGCAGCCCAGAAAGAGCAAAGGAACAAAATGGAAAAAGGAGACTTACAAGGATGTTCAACCCAGAGGGAGAGGCCTGAGACCTGATTCTAGGCCTACAGTCAGGGCTGAGCCCTCTTGGACTTAGACAGAAAGAGTACTAAATTTGAAGCTGGTGATGACATGAGCCTCCATGCACAATCATTTCTTTCTCATTCATTGATAAAATAAGAGATGGTGAGATTCTTTTCATGTTTCTTTTTAGTACAAAGAGCCAGGAAATATCACACATTTGTGTATCACTGTGTATTCTTTGGTAGCCAGTCTCTTGTGCAGACTCCTTAATGGTTTCAACTTGTACCAACTTGGAAACAGGAACCTTACTTTCCTAGTACTTCTAAATCTAACTTACAAGGATTCTAGGTTGAATAAAGGCCCTCCAAATTTACTCAACCCAAAACCTCAGAATGTTGTCTTATTTGAAAATAGGCTCTTTGCAAATGCAACTAATGAAGAATTCTGAGGCGAAATCATCTTGGATTTGGGGTATACCATAAATCCAAGATCTGGAGTCTGTATAATAAAAGGGTAGCCACATGTGATGGTGCACATCTGTAATCTCAGTACTCTGGGGGACAAAGACAGAAATATCTCAAGGTTGAGCCCAGGCTGGGCAATTTAGAGACTTGGGAAGACTCAGTCTGAAAACAAAACAAAAATAAATACAAAGAAAAGGGTTGGGAGTGTAGATCAATGCTAAGGACCTTGAGGCAATCACAGCAGAAAGAGAAAATAAAAAAGAGGAAAAAAAAAGAAAAATGAAAAGTGAAGTAAAGAAAAGGTAACAATGTGAGAAGACAGAGTACAGACATGGGACTGAGGCCAGGTAACAGCGGAAGCAGAGATTAGAGTAATGCAGCCAGGAACCAAGGCTCACCAGGAGCCATCAAAAGCTGGAAGATGTACAAAGAATACTCCACTGAGCCTTTTCAAGGAGGACCATGTTGCCCACACCTTGACACCAGACTTCTGGTCTCGACAACCATGAGAAATATGTTTCTTTTATTTTAAGGCAACATGTTTGTGATAATTGTTCTAGAACCTCCAGGAAACAAATACAAACAGCAGTGTGAATTATTTGGAAAAGCTAGAGGAAAGTCTGGCATGTTGCATATGGCACAGCGCAGCGTGATTCCTGCACACCATTAGCCATCCCCAGAACATACACAGAAGACCTGGCCTGTCCACAGGACCATAGAGCTGGCTTCTGCTTGCATGTTCCAGGGATGGGCTAGAAAGGAGTGCATGGAAGGAGTTCCCTGTGAGGGAGGACAGTCTCTTAAGGGAGTTGGCCACCTGAAAAACAAATTTCTGTATAGGCTTACCTGACAGAGAAAGAACCTTGCAAAATTGTCCTTTGATTCAACAGCACATGCATTTCAGGGATCTGAACTGGCCAGCCCCTCTGGAAGCTGCTGATGGCCACTTTAGCAATTCTGTTGGGCAGTGGGGGTCAAGTAGCCCTGATGGAGCACCTTCCATTAGAAGGGGCTTTTACAGCTGCTTTTGAACCCTGGGGAGGCACTAACCATCTCACCTCCACTTTCCACTGTGCAGGTGCAGGCTGAGAAGCAAATGGCTTGCCAGAGTTCTCAGAGCCTGCTAGGTTTGACTCAGGGTCAGGATCAGTACTCATCCCTGAACCCAGGACACCCCATTCATTTCCTTGATTCTGAACTTACTCAGTTCACAGAAAACAACAAGTCTTTCATTCTGGCTGTCCTCTCTCAGCTCAGATCCCACAGGGCTCTCCCCACAGTGAATGGGTCAGTGCACTCTGTAACCAGTGCTTCATGTATAGTTAGGGTATAAACAGTCATGGCAGAAATAGATGAAAAGGAAAAATGACATCAAAAGAGATAAAATTTAACAGAACTTGGAAGCAAAAAAGAGCTAAGATGTTTTATGTGCATGTACTGACTTCCATCAATGAATATAATTATTATTACAAAGACACACTGAGAAAATTTTAAAAAGTTAAAACAAAATAACAGAACTGTAGTTAGATAAGACATCCTTCACTGCATGCTCAGAGCAGATTGATGAACGAAGTTTATTTGAACAGTTTCATTTATCTCTGAAATGCGATGGAATGAACCCTTGGTGGGCAAACAACTCAATTAGAATGACTGTGATTGACATAAATAATTCTAATGAAAGATTTTGTGAGGGATCACATTCCTCCAGAGAACTCTTGTGGACCTTAAAGCAAATATATGAGTTGGCAGACCACGATTTAATGCCCAGGACCCTCATCCTGGGTGTGCAAGGAGACCTCCCGGGGCTCTGATGGCTGAGCACAAAGAAATTGCTGAGGTATTGAGATCTGGACCCAGGAGAATTGTGGACCACCTGGCAGGTGGAGCTAGTCACACCAGTCCCCTCCTGGCTTCTGGCCCATAGTGCTATTGTTTGCAGTGAGCCACATCCCTTCCAGCTGCCCATTTGTGATTTATCACCCTCCTCTCACCCAGTGTGTAGAGTTGTGACCAGAAAGCGAGTGCAGAGAGAACAAGCACATTCTGAGTCCTCCCTGAGTCCATGAAGGTCGCAGGTGAGTGCACGGGTGCCACAGCTTCCTGAGTCAGCAGCAAGGAAGGGGACCTGCCTCCCCTACCACGCTGCAGTCCAAGCACACTGGGCCTGGCAGGGCACCCAAGAGGAAGTAAAATTCTCCCTCGGTCATTGTTGCTGACAACTGCTCAAGGCCTCCAAACCTGAGTGATTGAATGAGATCAGAGTGTTTTCATGGCAGAAGTTAACACATGGTTAACCCCTACTTTTCCTCCAGATAGAAACATATACTGGTGCTTGCAATCAATGTGGATATTCTAGCAAAAATGGTTTGTCTCGTGATAAAAGAGCCTTCTCAGGGTTCTTGGTCATCATCCTCATTAACCATCCATCCTTCACTGGAATGAGGTGGGAAGAGGCAGTGAGCCAGTGAGTGTCACTGTAGTGGCATATTAAAGTTGTAAAGAAGGCTGCTTCCCACACAGCTGCAAAGGAAAATGAGTGAGTGTAGCTAGAGGGAGGACTCCCATGAGGCTTAAGCACCTTTCAGGATCACAGTTGTTCTCCCTCCAGAAGGCTGCATTGCAGCCCGTCAGCAGGGGGATCTGAAGTTTGAGACTTGCATGGGGAACTTGATGAGACCTTGTATTGAATAAAACCATAAAAATTGCTGGAGTTGTAGCTCAGTGGCAGAGTGCTTGCCTAACATGTAAAGCCAGGGGTTCCATCTCCAGCACTGCAGGAAAAACAAAACAAAACAAAACAAAACACTCTGTAATGGTGCCAAGCTTTAAATTTACAAGTGGAATTCCTGGCTGTTGTGGGACAAGTCAGTCAGTCCAAAGCCAATGTGGCTTTGACTTCTTCCCCCTTAATCGGTGAACCAGAATAAGCTTCTTCACCCTAAACTTCCACATAGGAAGGCACTTGATGAACATAAATCACAAAGCAATTTAAACCCAAGGTATATGTTTCTGTAGAGATTTAATTACATAAATGTGTATGTGTTCTAATTAAGCTGTAAAAAGTGAACATGTTCTACTTTAAAAATGGAAGCAATTTAGAAGGACATGGAGTCTATCTCTTCCTTTCTCATAGAGGAAATTTGTGACACTGTGGTGTCATTGACACATTACGTGCACATACGTATATTCATGACAGTGTGGAGTTTTAAACTGGAGGTTGTGCACCACACTTTTTTCTGCTCAGTGATTCTTTTACTTAGTAGCATAACTAAAAGAGCAAAACGTGATGACGTACAATGTTTCCAGTCTTGCTTGTTCCACTCTGGTCCCAGTGTGGGCACATACCTGCTTTGTTTGTGGTTGAAATGCTAGACTGTTTCTAATGTATGTTGTCATAAGGAGTTTCTAAGGGATCCTTTGTGCCTCTTGCAGGCAGTAGTGACCTATATTCCTGGAATGTGACTTAGTACAATGTTCTGGGAAGAAACAAGTTAGTATAAATCATTACTGTCATTTTTTTCTGTATCATTTAACCCAAAAGTTTAAGCCATGAGCTCTATTCAAGCAATAGTCTTCAAATTCATCACCTTGCCTGCTCTTCACTAGACCAGCTGTGTCTACAACTGCACCCCACAAAGCCGTGGGATCTGGGCCTCTTTGTATCTTCTTTGATCTGCCCTCTCCTCATTTTTAAGGCTGGTTAACAGGTGTCCTGTTAGCATACCTATACTGTGAACATGGAGTGAAATAGTGGTGACAAGATTTAGAAAGTGGTAGCAGATCCTAGATATCAACAGTGAATGGACATTTCGAAGCTCATTACAAGCTAGAAGAGAGTGATACATAATGACATCCCATAGTCTAAAGCAGGGAAACTAAGAATAAGAAAAGTCTAAAATGCTCAGCATTAGGAACTCTGTGTACTGAAGTCTGTATTTGTAGAAGCACTGGAACAGCCATTGAAGCCCTATCTACAAAGAGCTCTGGATAGCATGGAGGAAAGTAAAGCAAGCAATTCCAAATTTTCAGGTATCAGTTAATAGCACAAATGAGGCTTGAGCTCTGGGCTTCTTCTATTTACATTTCTCCAAAGCCCTGGGGACTCCTGCACTGTGCTCACGTGATCCTGAGGTCCTCCACAATGGGTGAGGGTGTTCCACTGCACAGTTGAGACTACCATTTGCTTCCAGTTGACCCCTCAATGGCTGTCCCCATCCTGCCAAGTGGTGCGGTATTTGTGGGCATGGCAGTATCTGCCAGCACATGTGAGTTGGGATCATTTAGTTTGGATGCAGTGGGGGTTTTTGTGTGTCTTCTTGTCACTTTCCTGTAAGGTAGAGCTAATCATGCCAGAGTTGCATGACTCATTCCAGGTCGTCATCTGAAGGAGCTAGACCAGGACATAGCCTATACCACCTGGCACTTGGGGAACAAGTGGGCACCACATCAAGTGGGAACCAGGTGTGAAGTGTGTGGAGTTGGATGCTGGTCTGTAGAAACTTCTTCCCATCATTGACCTGTAAAATTATAAGGTGAAGATTTATTTCCCAATATTGAAGATATAATGAACAAAAAGCAAGTCTGCAAACCTCTGTCAGGCCTGACAGATAGAGGTTGGGGATAGTAATTCATGCCCTCTTGGATGGCAAAGCCTCGTGATCTGATTAATTTTAACATTTAACCACTTTGGCTTTATTCCTAGCACCATTAGAATAATGGATAAGTTGGAGAATATCTTGTTCCTTCTTATTCCATTTTTACCTGGATTATTCAACATACATGACTGATGACCAGTCTGTCCTGCACTGTCCTCATTGGTGACCCCAACTGTATCAACAGTTTGCTGGAAACTTCTACTTGTACTTTTTAAAAATCTTTAAACCCCAAACCCTTGGATATCCACATGGGGACACTTATTCTAGGCAACCAGATCTCTTGTGTCTCTTGGGTGACATTCTCATTTTGGCTTGGATACACTCTGTTCTCACTCTTGGCGTATCTTAACTCATCTTTTAGGTTGACAACACCAACTAGTCACATTGGACTTCTCTCCTGTCCAAATGCACTTGATACTGAAGCAGGTACACAGATATAAATCCCTCACCTGGCTGTAACTTCCCCTAACATCCCATAAAGTAGAAGTGACAGAATTCCTGGGATTTTGGGCAGTGGCCTGAAGAAGTTCACACACATGAACTTGTGTCTGTTTGTATCAGCAGCTTTGGAATGAAAACTGTTAGGGATACAGACAAACAACTTCTGTTCCACAAAAATGTCACAATTGTTTTTTGTGATGAAATATTTAACAAAAATACACCCCAAAACCTTGGAGCAGAAGGTAACTTGGAATTGTGGTGGCAGCTGATAAAATTTTTAGGCTACTTTTCTGGATTCTGTGATATTTAAATTTTTGTAAGTATTTGGAATGAGTGGTTATTTCTTTCCACATTCTAATCAATGATTTCCATTTATATCTAATTTTGCCTTTGTCATTCTGGGTTGATTTTTTCTGGATGAGGCTCCTGGCTTGTGTAAACTCTGACCTAACTGTCTATATGGGTGTCTTCTATTCGGGGTCATCTCACCCAGGGAGCCCTGGGGACTGACAAAGATGGGAATCTAATGAAATATCCCCAGGGTTTACAATATTTTATGATATTAGTTTATGACTAATTTCTTTTTGCTTCATTTTGCAAATTGTACCTTTGCAAAGTTCCTGTATTTTCTGCAGAAAAAAAATAAGAGAGAATAAAGGAACCCTTTGGGACACTAGGAGAAAGACATGAACAGGGTCTCTGACTGAGAACTAAGATGAAACTTATGATCCTTGATGTGACTGAACCCCTCAAGAAGGAGTGTGTACAGAAAGGGCTGGCAGGGATAGGGGCTGTGGCCTCAGCCACTTCCCATCTGCTTGCCTATAGTGCTCCCTCCTCTTTGAGGTCCTAATCCCCAGGTCCTTTCCTTGCCTCATTTTGGGTGAGTCAGGTACCCTTCCTAAGTACCACCATTGTCTTGGGATTGTCTCCTCTTTTCTTGGTAATGCTAGACAATAGGAAGAACAACTATCAACTTATATTAAGAGGTAAATGACTGCTAGACACTCATAATAGTGGAGACATTTGCTTTTTGCTTCTTAGAATATTTACTAAATCTAGCAAATTGCTTGATAGATGCATCTGAGCCAGTCTGGGAAGGTAGAGTGTATCTGTTCAAGCAGCAGGAAACCACAGAGACTCTGATATGATATCCCTGCTCCTCCAGCCCTCCCCTATGAGCCTGCACTAGTGAAAACTTGGGCCATGTTCATGGAAGTTTTTAGGACGATGAAGACTGGACCCAAGCCTAGAAGACTAAAGGAAGTCCCTGAAGATGGAAGCTGTCTTTGGAGAATATTCTAGCATTGGGCATGGACTCTCCTGGGGCATATGGAAGATGGTGGCTGTGGGAACTCTAGCCAGTGCTCCTTATGCAGATCATCCAGTCCTACCACCTTATCTTTCACCAGGATAGGCTTGGCTGTACCTGGTCTCTGGTTTAAGGGTTGATGTGATGGTCACATGCTTTAGATGTGCTGGCTGAAGGTGTTCTCCAACCACCTGAAGTCCACTGAGAAACTCCACCTTCAGGGGGAGCGGTCAGATCTCCATCTGCGTTTTACAGCTGCCTGCACATTTTGTCAATGCCAAGATCTATGAACTTTCTTCCTTTGTTTTTTTCTTTTTCTTTCTTTGCTTCTGCAATGTGGGCACCATGCCCACTGGGCCCTCGGGTAATTATTGTCCTTGGGGAGCTGTTGAGCTGTGGCATAAATGGGAGGCCAGGGTCTCTATGCAGCCAGTCAATCCTTCACTGGCCCAATTCAGTGTGTTTTCTGTGTACTGGGCTTGGGCCAATCTCTGCAGACATGGCTTCCCAACCAGAGGTGGCTACCGACACCAGTGGCTGCACTTGCTATCTGGTGCTCTGAGTGAGGAGTGACTAAGGTGTCCTGTGAGCACAATGAATTCTGCAGGTCCCCAACTGGAGAAGCCTTTGCAGAAGGCATGATGCCAGGGCTAAGCAAGCCTCAAAAGAGGCTTTCCTGCTATGATAGAGAAAAACAAATATAGGAAGAAGTAGAACATCCCAGTGGGGTCAAGCAGGGAAATGGCATGTGTGTAGGGCCACAGCCCATTTGTGGGGAGCTTCAGACACTGGGGGTGGAGGGGGCCCCTCCCCCTTTGTCAGGATCCCTGCGCTTCTGCTGGAGAAAGCTCTCTGGAGGGGCTCCTGAAGAATTTTAAGGGGAACCTCCTTCTTTAGCCCTAAGCCAGCATGCTTGGTCCTGGATCAGGAAGTATTCTCAACACTAATCAGCCTTAGAAAATGATTGTTCTTCTTGGTTTCAGTTTGACTTCATAAGCCATGTCCTAAGGTGCTTGGTGTGCTAGGTCACCCTGTCCATCTGTTTGTTGCTTCTGGGCTGAGATGGACGTGCTTGAGAGGGGAGGTCACACTCCTGCCAGATTGGAATTCCTGTACTCAGTTTTGTTTCCAACTGTGCTAGATAATATGTTCTTATGTGATGCTGCCTTTATTATTATAGTATGACAAATAAAAATACTTCTCTGCTCCCTGTGTCACTTCTGTCCCTGGTACCTTTAAGAGCAATTCGCAAACCTGCTCAGCCCTGACACATAACGTGGGCTGTGGCCACTGGTACCTCCATTTGGGCATCAAGAGGATAGATCTCAATCTGAGTCCTCAATAAATAGTGCAGGGAAATCTTGGCTGGATTTAGTGACCCCTGTGCTTCATTAGCCAAGTTTTATCATCAACCTCCATTACTTGATCTTAAAATAGTGTGTGTGTATACACATGTACAGATGAACATTGTGTAAATGTGATGTGTAGTAGACTCAGATACCTTCAGATGTGTAGCACATGACACAAAAAGCTTTTGAAAACAAGAAGGAAGATGGATTGTTGGGATAATGGTGTTCAGAGAGCAGTGCAGCAATCCAGTGAAGTATAAGGGCATGTCTACACCTCATGCCCTGATAAAGTACAGATGGAATCAAGAGTGTCACACAAAAAGAAATGGAACCCTGAAACTGGTGGAAGAAACCAGGAGAAAATCACTGTGTAACACTGGAGTGGGGAAAGCCCCTCCTCATACAGCAGAAACCCAGCAGGAATGGAAATCTGACCACCTGACAATAAAAGTGTGAGGCATCATAAACAGAGACAAAGCAGTGTGCTCTGTTGAGTCTTGTCCTACACAAAGGAATCATAAACTTACGAGGCAAAGGAGTCTGCAGTTCACAAGGAAATGGGCAGGAGGCATTAGTGTAAAGCTGACTAGAAAGGACACACTTAATAGCCTTGGGGACAGATAATAGCATCTATTTGCTCCTTCTCAAACTCACCTAGGCTAGAAATGGTGCCTGGCACACAGCAAGTTCTCAATAATTGAGAAAAGCAAAGCAAAGTGAATTTTTACTGAGACATAGATTTTCATCCTTCAGACAATGGACAAAGCTCCATGCTGCATTATGTGGGCAGGATATGGGAAGCCAGCAGTGCCCCTTGAGGTGAGAGGTGTGCTCACAGAGGGTGACACGGTTCACTTGGCAGTATTATCAGAATCATGGAGCTGTGCAGTCTAGACATAGCCACTCAGTTTCTGGAATTTACTGTCCTAGTTTCAGTTGATGGGTGACGTGTAAACAAAACTACCTTTTTGAAGAACACCTGCAAATGTTAGAATCAGCCTGGAGGTTGTGTAGTAAGAGTAAAGCAAATGCTAGCAATCCAATAATGGATAATCTAAATCATTAAAAAGGATGATGTGGATTTTGGTCACTCAACGTTCAAAGATATATTTCATTTTTTGAAAAACACAGTGTGTACTCACATGTACACTATTGTATATTGTGTCTATGTGAAATAAACTAAACTCATAAGAGAGTGGTAACATTCATGGACTGGATTTGGGATTGCAGGGGGACCTTTGCATTATATCCATCTCTAACTTTTAAAATTTGAGTTATGTGAATATAAAATTATACTTATTAAATTTTAGATCAGTGCAAAAATTATAGTCATAGCCCAGTGTATAAATGATTTGCATGTAAAATAAAAAAACCCCAAAGTCACAACTATTGAAGCATTTGTGTAAAATCACTCTTTCAAATTTTGTATAATAATTGTTCTGAGTTGATGTTAGTTACGTGTGAATCGCTGAAAGTAGGAGTAACTGATACACAAAAAATTCACCTTGGTTTCTTCTATCCTAATTGGATATGGGAAGTGTCCTAAAAATAAAATATTTTTTGTGGACACTTACCTTTTATTTCAGAAGTTCATTTCTCTTGACTGTAGTCTATGTATTTCTAGTGTGGATAAAGCACTTGTACAGGCAAAAAGAACCTTTTATCTCCCTGTAAAAACTTTGTAACCCACTTTCTAGGTTTCTGGCATGGAAACCAGCGGAGTATGCTCATTTTTATTGTGTTCTATTGTATTAGACAGTACTTTAATTTCCACTATTTCAACTCATAAAACTTGCCAGCGATGAAACTAATTGCGTCAGAAACAGCCAGGGAACTTCGCATGCATTCGAAACACATAAATAACACCCCCAATTAGCCGCCAGGACACTGAAGTGCTCCATCTTCTTGTCAAAAGCTGGAACACATTGCTCTAATTGCACCAGAAGCAAAGACTGGCATTGTGCTCCCTGCCTTTGCTTTGGGAAGTGTGCTAGGGACAAAAGAGAGAGGCTATCTTTTGGGAAACAAAGTGCAATTTAGGATGCAGAGTTTATGTTCAACTCGCTTCTGAATGGACTACTTTGCATCAGGCACCAGGCCAAACAGGGCAAGGGCTGGTGTATGGAGCCAGTTTGTTCTTCCTCTTCCATTTGACCTGTTATTGCAAAACCCTTGCAAGAGAGCCTTACTCAGTGCTTGATAGGTGACAGCTGAGCCAGCCTGGTATAAGAACACTGCAGAAGGACACAGTGGCCCACCAGTGCGTGTAGGGTGACTTTGTGGCCGAAGGATGATGGAGTAGACAATAGGGAGAAACAGAGATAGCTCATCATCCCAAAGGGGCCTGGGTTTTCCACCATGGAGTTAGGAAAGATGGAGTGTAGGAGAGGATAGTGGTGATGACTTATAAAGGTGCTCCATTTAAACCACAAGACAGGAAGCATTCAGTCCTAAGTAAGGCCATCTGGTTTTGATGTCAGGTGACCAGAGGAGATGCTTTCATGGAATCCTCATGTCTAGGTCAAGGGGAGGGTGGGCAGAACAAACCGTATACCTGATGGCAGTGGCATGGCTCTGGGTTAGCAGGGGCTTTGAGAGCTATACATACGTAACTTTATATAAATATAATGTGGTGTGATTGAAAAATGCAGTACGCATTTAAATTTTTAAAAACTTTGTTATAGTTAAATACACGTTGCCTTTAGACCCATCAAAATACTCTACCTTACTTCAAGCACATTTATCCCATCATTCTTTTCACTTTCTGAATCAGTTCTAGAAGCCCTTTTTGGTGAGCATTGTTAGTTGTGCTCCTGTGGCTGCCTCCGTGTTCTGAATCTACTGAAAATGTTTCCCTTTCATTACCATTTGGAGTGTGTGTGTGTGTGTGTGTGTGTGTGTGTGTGTAAAGCATATTTACTTGAGTTCCATGATCCAAACTTACTTTAAATCTACTTTAGAAATAAGAACATGGTTTACATTAGGGAGAATATTTTCAAAATTTTTACAAATCTTGGTATGGTTTGGTATGGTATGGTATGGTTGTCATACCATAGAAGGTCTTGTTAACTCACAGCACTCCAGGCATCTGCCTGTAAAAGCCAAGCCTTTCCAGGGACTCAGGCCTTTTGGAGGTAACCAGAAGAGATAAGACTGGACCTCAGGGTTCTCCCTTCTCATTATGTACCAAAGAATTTTTTCCCACAAAAGCCATGTTATCAAAAGCATACCGACAATTCTTTCCAAACAATGTCTCATTTATACCATGAGGCAAATGATATGCTGTGGACTGACCCATGACTTTGATCATTTAGTATATTGCTTCCATGATAAAATAGTTACTTATTAAATTTTAGTCATGATTTTCGGCTGTCACTGATTCTTTATTAAGTTCCCATCATTGTAGATGGCAGATATAAACATTGGAAAGTAGGATAATTTTACCTTAAACTTTGACACTTTTGCTTTGAAGATTCAAAATAGATACACCATTTGGACTTTAAAGAAGATCCAGAAGTCACGTGATGCCAGATGCAGTGAATAAAGTAGACGAGGGTGCACTGAAGTTTGGACAAGTCTGCTTCTTTGCTGGCTGGCACTCGGCAGCAGCACGCACTGTTCTTTTTACCACATTTTGTAAATATGTGAAGGAAGACTCCCAGAACTGCCTCAGAAAGTGACGAGAGCAATGAGATAAGTCGGTTTGAACTGAGTGGGTGGATTTTGAGGGAGATTAATGGCAATGTGTCTTTTACTGAAATTGATTTTCTTCAAGTTAACATTTGCCATATTTTGATCATTCTTTGCATATGTGCACACATAAAATTTCCCAGAATTCACTCGTGTTTTCTTACTGCTTGTTAGTGATAGCATGGTGCTTGTGTCTCACAAAGTACCTTGTCTAGTCCTTCGGGGGACACTGCTCAAACTCTAAACAGGCCTGACGCAGGATGTACCACATCCTCTTCTTTCTCACCTGAGATCCACTGTCACTTGTTGACTTGTTTCCTTCAGCCTTCCAGGTTCTGTGCTGAGATTAGCTCTGTGGCCTGGCAGTGCTCACACCTCATCCCACTTTGGAATTAGCAGCAGCTTCCCTCTGTGGCGATCTCTGTGTAGACCTGCCGCACTAGCTTTTACTTGGGATCAGGTACACCAGGAACCTGCCATTTGGTGGTGAGATTCCTAAATCACTGGGCTGGGAGGGGTCTTCTGGCTTCCTTGGCTTTTGTCAAATGCTACATCCCATTCCTTGTTTATTTGTCGGTTTCTCTGTACATAGGAAGGACAGATGGCCACCCTGTTTGTCTCTTCAGTAGACAGTGGTTCTTTCATTTATTTGTACATTTAGTCAGCCTTGCATTTATTAAATGACTATTTTGTGTCAATCACACAGTTAATTTAAAACAGATTTAAAGATTAAGAGATATGATTTGTGCTTCCAGAAGGCTTGCAGATATGAAATGGGTCATTTAAATGTGATATACTAAGATAGAAGCATGAATAACATATTTTAAATCAGATAAAGACAACAAAAACCTTGCTCCTTGTAGCATGCTATGGGCACAGTCTGTGACGGAGGGACATTGGAGCTCTCTATTGAGAATGCTGAAAAGGCTTTGTCAGGCAGAAAATTCTAAGAAATGGGGATATGGAAGCAGAAAAGGGGGTGTGGTGAGTCCTGGGAACAGTCCAACTCTTGGCTATGCCAGATGCAGAAGTGATAGGGAGATGGCCAGTCTCAAGAGGGTAGTTGAATCCCACCGATGACATAGGTAGCTAATGCTAAAGACATGTCCCATCTCCCAAGACGGAGGTGGACATGTTAGCTAGTAACTTTAGTATAATCTATATGGAGGTGAGAAATGTAGAGTGGAAGGGAGAGTCAGGTTGCTGCCCTCACTGAAGAATTCTAGTGTCCCAGGGAGGATGAGGGCCAGAGCCCAGCATGTCCAGTAACAAAGATGCAGGCAGTGATTCCAGAGAGCAGGAGCATAAACTGCATGTCATGCTTGCTTGTGGGTGACGTGTGGGGAGTGAAGAATTCCTTGACAGCAAGACAGCGAGGCATGAGGTATGAGGATAGTTTCTTCCCTTGGATGCTGAGCAGAGCCACCACAGGGCAAGGAAGTTTGAAGGGAAGATTTGCAAATAGAAATGCTGCTGTGTGGGTCAGAGATTCTGATTCTAGTTGATAGAGAGCTAGCTACTGGGGAACAGCCCAACAGAGCTGGGGAAGGCACATCCCAGACAAAAAGGCTCCACTATACATTTGCCAAACAAAGGAGCTCTTTTTACCAGATGCTTCACAGTAAGTATAGAATTGATTGTTTTAAATATTTAATACCTCTAAAACATATAGTCATTCAAAATGCAATTTCTCTCGAAAATGTCTGTATACTATAAGGCAGAGCCAGACCCCATCAATGTCTAGTGGCAAATACAGCCTAGTCATTTTGGATCTCTTTCTCCTGTCATTTGAAACAGGGCTCTTCCCTTGATGTAAAGCTACATTTCATGTGTGTTTGGGTCTGTGCTGGCTCCTTGAAGACCATGGCAAAGCATCAGACTTTCAAATGCTGGGTGGTTTGCTTTGATGCCAAACCAAATCAGATTGTGCAGCCTGACATTACAAATCAATGCACGAGCTCAGCTATGCTTTCATCCTTCAGCACTCGATCGGCAATCCCAAGCTTGTATTCGTTAAAGGTTATGTTTGCCTAAAACTAATTAAAGCTATTTGTATCCAATGACTGAAATAACTTCCCTTTTGAAAATAGAGAAGATAACTGAAAGAAGTTGGTTAAAAAAGAAAGTCCAAGTTAATTTCATCAACAGAGATGAGAACTGCACTATTAATTTTATTACATCTAAATGTGAAAATAAATCAGTTAGGTGAGAATTGCATTTTCATGTAGATTAGCCTGCAGAAGTCAGCACCGCCTGGATCTGAGCTCTCTGGAGAAGACCTGTGCTGAAGCTGTGTGTGTGTAAATCAAGGCTGCCCCAGCTGATTGTGCAGAGAGACTCCTAGCACCCTCCCACATTCACTTTTTGTTACCAAAAGCATAAGTGTTCTTTCATGCATTGGGCACATAGGCTGATAAGTAGCTGTTTAAATCATGCAAATGAGCTACATTCACATGAGTCTATTACAGTTCATGACTTATATCTAAGTGAATGTTTTGAGTATTTTGAAAATTTATTCTTTTTTTTTACTTGTGTACTTACTGAAACCCTGTTGATGCTATGCTCTCAACCAGGATCAGGGGACAAAAAGACAGTGAACATTTCTTTACTAATGAGAATAT
>PVJX010030964.1:0-21615 GCA_004027295.1 Dolichotis patagonum
TAATGTAAATTATATGTCCATAAATATATGTGTGTGAATATATGCATCTGTATATAGCATATAATAGAGAGCCTACTTTGTAATTTTAATGAAAACTATAGCAGTCATAGTTTTAAAGCATTAAAAGCATAAGTCTACTAACTTCATAAAATTGTTTTCCTTCCTCTGTGTTTGCATATTGTCTTCTGTGTCAATGGAATTTTTACAGCTGCAATCATGGAATATAATAACATGGTTTTGTGTTTTTGCTAAAGAAATAATCTCTGTATGCCTTCAAAATTCATTTATGTGCATGAATTCTATACTATACCCTTGTGCAGAGTGAATATTCTTATAATAAGAATAAGAATTCTATAATTAATAATTCTATATTAATTAATAATTATAATATCATAATAATTATGATTAATAATTAATAATTCTATAATAATTAATAATTATAATTATTATAATAATTCCCTGGTATTAAATATCACAAGTGAAAATTTGACTGAACACCTTTTATGTAGAAATACAGAATGTATATTGGATATCAAAGTATCAAATTTGATATCAAAATATCAAATACTTATATCCATTTATTATGTATCTGTGACATTAAAATTGGCAACTGCATTAAGATACTTTTCTGTATGGAAAATTCTTAGCCTGTTTTCCAAATTTTTAGCTACTTTACAAATGCCATTAGTAAGAGAAATTGAACAACAGCAGCATTGATTTGTCCAGGGCTAAAGAGCTGGTATGAATTTTTTTTTTCAAACACCTGCTTTTTAAAGCTGCCTGACACACTGCCTTCTGATCTGCATCCACTGCTCCGATAATCCCAGCAGGCTGGTTTCAGATGTCCCACCCCTGAGAATGCCAACACTATCTTTCTTTTTTGAAAGGTCACACAAGTTTATTTCTTAGCTATTTCCTTGCTATCCTATGTCGCTACATAGCTCTTTAACTGAAACTGTCAATGATGAAGACCATTCTCGATGGAAAATATCAGAATAGGAGATAATCACGTTGAAAGAGGGTCTAGAAAATAGCTGATGTACAACAGGCATGAGGATCAAAGTAGTCTTCTCCTGAAAAATATCTCCAATTTAAATTTGGCAGTATAAAAAATTCCAAATTAACAAAGAACCACGATGGCACCTATGTTGCGGGATCTTCGACAATATGTCATCCGAACCATGAGAAGCATCTGCACCTTCTCTTCACGGAATACTAAAGCATCAACAACTCAGTTAGAGGGCAAAGTGGCACATGCCTGCACCCCTCCCAGTACGCTGGAGGGCTGGGGCACAGGATGGCAAGTTGAAGTCCAGCCTGGGGACTTCAGTGACTTAGTGAGACCCTGTCTCAGAACAAAAAATTTTGGAAAGTGCCCGTCATCTCTCCTAGAGCAGAGCAACCTTCTTACAAGAACTCCACACAACTCCAAACACACACTCTGCTATGCTTCTATTTGAGATTCCATGTTTCTCTCAGAAAGTCCTTTGTGGAGCTGTGTGGCCTCTTGTTCCATCGCAGTCCCAAAGGACTGTTCGATTTTTTAAAAACATTACCTACTGCACAATGAACCGTACTTCCAACTTTTAGATGCTTTTCTTTTTAACTACTGGCTGGTGATATGGAAATAAAAGACTTATCTGTGGTAGCCTCCTCCCTACTCTAACAGTCTCCTCCTAGATAAAAAGGCAGCGGTATTTGAGTATGAAATGACACGCAATTATTGTCAGAGCAACCATTTGGTGACAGTTTCTACTCTGAGGGCAGAGGTCATCCAGCGCAAGGCTCTGGGCTACCCTGGCTTTGCTCACTGTGTCCTCCTGTGTGTACTTTTATCTTGCTTTTTCCTCCTTTCCTCAGCCCAAGCTCCCTCAGTTTCTCCCTCACTCTTCACTTTTATTTTTTCAAATGAATTTTGTCACTATCCAACACACACAGCTCTAAGTGAGTCTGGAAATGGTAATGTGGAAAAATTTTTCCATATGAAATCTTTCTGAATGGTCATAAAAATGCAAGTGATCTGAGCCTCAGCTTACGGCCACAGAGCAGCACCCCCGCAGCACTTTACCGCCCACAGAAGCAGCATCGGCGCCACGCCAGAAACACGAGACGTACATTTTATCAGCATCAGCAAGGGGTTTGCTCAGGTCGGAGAAGCTCGGGTATTAAATATTGAAACTCACAGCGTTAGCTTCACTCTTTCAAGACATTCTTTATGCATAAACTAGAGCAGAAAATGAATTTGTCTTAAATTTATTTGTGAAAAATCTTAAAATCATGGAAAAAATCCCTCCTGAACATGAAAACATTTAATCAGTTTAGTCAATATTTGGATATTTTCAGCATTGATAAAGTACTAAAAAGGCATGGTTGCTGATTTCCCTTCTCATGCTTTTAATACCAACATGGTAGAAGAATCAAAATAGTAGTAGAAATTGAGGAGCTAAATTAATGATATTAATTGTTTTTTTTAATTATTGGGAAGAATTAGTCCTAACTGCAATGTAGCTGAGTTTTCCTAAGAAACTGTCAGCAGTAAGTTCACACCTGGCCTCTATTACCTTGATGTTTCAGACCTGGTTTCATGGGTGCAGTGGGGGGCATCTTCATCCTTGAGGGACCCTTCCCTGGAAATTCTTCATTCTTTCATTATCAGAATCACACTGGATCCTATAACACCCAGTCACTCAGCTTGGCCATGTGTTCCAGGGCTCTGCACTGCAAAAATGCACTGTGTCTTGAGATGTTCCAGCATTGCTCACGTAGGCACAGAAACAGAAGACAAGTCTGTTCAGAGACCCACGAGCTTCTAATTTCTAAAAGGCAATCTCTTTAATAAATGGTGCTGTACAAACTGGCTCTCCATATGCCAAAGACAAAAATTAGACACATGTCTCTCACCATGCATAAAACTAAAATAAAAATGGATTAAAGATGTAAATATTAAAACAGAAACACTAAATCTGCTGGAAGAGAGAATAAGTAGAACTCTTGAAGACGTGGGTATAGACAAAGATTTCATGAATAAAACCCAGACTGCAAGGAAAGTATTACAAAGAATCAATAACTAGGAACTCATCTAATTAAAAAGTTTTGCATATCAAAAGAAATCAATAGAGTGAAGAGATAACACATTGAGTAGGAAAAATTTTGCCAGTTGTTCCTCAGACAAAGGAATAATAGAATAAAGCATTCGAAAAATCAGACACCCTCTAAATTTAACGGCCCAATCAAAATATGGGCATCTAAATGAATATAAATTTCTTAGATGAAGAAGTAGAAATGGCAAATAAATATACAGAAAATGTTCACCATCACTAGTCATTCAAGAGATGTTGAGGGTTTATCCCATTCCAGAAAGAATGGCTACCATCAAGAAATCAACCAATAACAAATACTTGAAGGGCTGTGGGGAAAAAGTAATCCTTCTCCATTGTTGGTGGGAGTGTAGACTGGTGCAACCACTATGGAAATCAATGTGGAGATTCCTTTAAAAACCAAAATTAGAAGGTACAGACTTCCTCTGCCTATCCCTGTGCTCTTTGTCTAAGTAAGACAGACCTGTCTTTGTAATGTCAAAATGGATAGGAGGCTTTGGTTTGACAGGTGGTTAAAACTAGAGGTTCCTTTTGACCCAGCTATTCTCCTCCTGGGCATCTTCCCAAAAGAATTAAAATCATCATATGCACACCCATGTTTCTAGCAGAACAGTGTATAATAGCTGATCTTGTAAACAGCCCAAATGCCACCAGCTGATAGATGGATAAAGAAGATGTGGTTTTTTATACAATGTCATAAAGGGTAAATGTGAGACATTTATAGCTAAATGGATGGACCTCGATGCTATACTAAGTGAAATAAATTGGATACATATGAATAAATACTGCATTATTTGTCCATTGGTGAACCTGAAAGGGCAAATAAGGATCAGAATGTATAGTAGATATTATGAAATAGGAAGAAAATGCTCAATTGGGAAAGGGAACAAGTAGGGGGAAGGGGAAACTAAGGAAGGGAAAAGAAAAAACAGCAGAAAAAGGAAAAACAGAAACAGATTTTGTAAATAAGGAGGAGAAGAAGTGTCAAAAGGAGGAGAAGAGAATGGGAAAAAAAGGAATTGAGATAAGCCATGCAAAGGTACAAAGTCCCTATGATGAAAGTGACCCTTATGTATATTTAAAATGTACCAATAAACGTAATAAAAAAAAAAACTAAGCAAATGGAAAAACAATTTGGACCACATTTCTTTTTTCAAAAATACAGAAGAAAAGTGCTTTATGAAATCAAGAAAATGGAAATATGGTGGAATGATAAAAATATAGCAAGAGCAGAAAATAAGCAAAAAGAGTAGCTTCTTATTAATAAAATATTAATTCATAGCAACAATATTATTAATAATATTGTAATATATTTTAAAATTCATCTCAAAAGCAATGCAGGACAGAAGATGCACTGTAGAAAATAGTATCAGAGACTCACTAGAAAAAACACCGATGAAGAAGACAAAAAAAAAAGCCACAGATTTCAGAGCACAAGGACCTGATTGGTTGGCCATGGACATACTTGAAGAAGATACCAGGAAAAAAAATAAGTGGACAAAGTCTAACGCACACCACAGGGGCTCTGCCACGGCGGGGACAGGTCACGCCTGCAGGAAGCTGCTGGCCCTCCCCGCACCGTCCCTGGCCGGGTGAGCTGGCCACACGTGGCCGGCCGTGAACAGCGATGGTGCCAGCTCTGGGCCGAGGTCCTGACTGCGGCAAAGACTTTCCGGCTCAAGCTTCCATCAGGCAGACGGTGGGAGCAGAGAAAAAACTGCGCATTAGCACAAAGGAACTTTTTGGGAAATGGAAATGTTCTGAAATTCCAAATCATTGAATCGTAAATTTACCGTGGTAAATTTTACACGAAATTTATATGTCAACAAAACTGTCTTTGAAAAGGGAACTATTTCGCGGTGAAAGATGGAGCCTATAGCTTTTACAAGCTTACTATATTGCTGACCAAAATCAATTTGTTATTTCTCAGTCTTAGACTTGTCCTGGCAATAATTTTATGTTCAAGATAAAAATTTGTAAGTAATATGATTTTTTTTCTGTAGGAAACAGAGGACAAATAAACAAATTACTTGCAAAGAAAGAATAATCATAAAGAGTTCAAGCTCTTCTGCAAAAGTGTCACAATAAGAGAAAGAAGTTTTTGTATAATTTGATAAAACAGTTAAACTGCCAGAATTATATGCCAAGTAGCTCTTAAGGCAAAAAAGAAAAGCAAATGTCCTTATTTGATGCACAAAAGACTTAATCTATGCTTATAGTAACTTCTGAATAGCAAACTACATACATTTCAGATGAAATTTACTTTATAAATAAAAATTTTCCCATGATAGTTCTTGGAAATGCATCTTTTGCAAAAATGGGCTATCAAGTTCGGTTGTCTTTGGTGACAGGTGATTACCAAACATGAGCTGGGGAGGCTAACTTGTTATGGGCTGCTAGAGTCGGCATTTCCTGGTTCCAGCGCTACTGTTAATACATAGTCTCTTTCTCTTTTTCTTCTTTCCTTCCTTCCTTCCTTCCTTCCGTCCTTCTTTTTTTCCTTCCTTCCTTCCTTCCTTCCTTTCCACTCAGTGCTTGGTTTCTTATTATTATTGATATATGTTTGCAATACATTATATTTACAATTGTTTGGGGGAATTGGTACATCTTAATCATTTTCTTTTTTAAAAATTTTAATAGTACATGCTTGCAATACATTAATGATTACATCCATTGTGGGGAGTTTAAACTGGAGGGGTCCCAACACTTTGACACTGTTTAGGACTAGAAATCTGTGTTGCTGAATCTGATAATTTTTCAAGAGAAATAAGGTACTTACATGTTTACATTTTTTTGTTTTAAAGAGAGAAACAAAAAATAAAAATAAACATAACAATAAAACAGAGTTTCAAAACAGGCAAGTAGGACAGTGATAATAATTAATACATTGCATATTGCTGTATTCATAGCAGTTATTCAGAGTACAAGGTATAAGCATGAAATATTGTCCAAACAATATTAGCTCAAACCTTTCTTTTCAAGAGAAGCTAGCCACATACCTATTTTAATTACTGCATGTGCATATGCATATGTAAATTTTTTCTTTTCCCTTCCTTCTTTTCCTCTTTATCCCATCTCAATTTCTCATTTCTTTTGAATAGTTTCATCCCAATTCAGAATATCTATCGTATATTTTGGATCTTATTTATGTGTTCAGTTCCTCACATGAGTAAAACAATGTGAGGTTTACTCATGTGGGTCTGATTCATTTCACTTGAGTATGCTCTTAAGGTACATCCATCTACCTAATGAAAGTCTTAGGTTTATCCTTCTTTATGGCTGAGTTTTATATATATATATTTATATATTTCCTTTACAGCTTCATGGAGTTGTTTCTGTACTTCAACTGCTATCATTTAAGAAGTTTCAGGTGTGCGAGTTACATTTTCTTCTATGCCCATGTCTCCTAGACTTGTTTGGGATGGGCTAGAGGTTTGAGATTGCATTTTGCTCTTTTGTTTTGTCATTTTCCTGTGTTCCCCCAGGGCAGCCAAATACAAAGTCTCAGTTGCTTCCTGGGTTGAGGATGTCTGTCTGTACTGGAGGGGGTTTCCCCAGCTGAGTAGAGGTCATTAGGCAGGCCTTACCAGGTCCAGAGCGGTTCTCAAAGAGCCCCTGGATAGGCAGAGTATGCGGGGTGGACCTTGGGCAGGCCCCATGCTGCACACTGAGGCTCCCTGGCTGCTCATGGTTGCTGCTTAGTGGGGCCCTATCAGGCAGGTCCCTAGCAGAGCACCAACACTCCCCAGCTAGGTAGAGTATGCTGGGCAGGTCTTCAGCAGGCACCATGTGGTGCAGCAAGGCTCCCCGGTTGATGGGGGTCACTGAGCAGGGCCCTACCAGGTCCCGAGTGGTGCACTGAGGCTCCTCAGCTAGGTGGAGTGTGCTGGGCAGTCCAACACCATTTATTAAAGAGGCTGTCATTCTTTCAGTGCACATGTTTGGTTCCTTTGTTAAAGATAAGGTGGCTGGGTATGTTTGGAGTTGTGTTTGCATCTTCTAAACTATTCCATTAATCCTCAGTTCTGGTTTTTGTTTTTTGTTTATTTTTTTGTTGTTTTTTTTTCTTTTTGTTTTTGGCCAATATCATACTGATTTTATCACAGCAGCTTTGTAGTATAATTTCCAGTTAGAGATTGTGGTACTCCCTGACTTGCCTTTGTTGCCCAGGATTGCTTTTGCTATTCTAGATCTCGTCTGTTCCAAATGAATTTTAGCAATGTTTTCTCTAGTTCTGTTAGGTTTGCTAACGGTATTTTGATTAGGATTGTGTTAAACTGAGAGTAGGACCATTTTCTCTGTGTTGATTTTTCTTATTCAACAAATATATTTCCATTTTCTGATATCCTCTCTGATATCCTTTTTCAGAGTACTGTAATTTTCACTGTATAGATCTTTTACTTCCTTTGTTGGACTGATTCCTAAGTATTTCATATTTTTGGATGTATTATAAAGGGTGTGGTTTCTCTGATTTCTGTCTCTGTGGGTTTGTTGTTTGTGTGCAGGAACATTATTGATTTTTGAGTGCTAGCTTTGTATCTAGCTACACTGTGGAATTTGATTATTAAGTCTGCAAGTCTTTTCATGGAATTTTTGGGGTCTTCTCTGTAGAGTATCATGTCAACTGCAAATAATGATAATTTAACTTCTTCCCCTCCTATCCTTATTTCTTTTAGTTAGATGTTTATATTTTTAAAACAACCTTTGGCTTAGTAGACTGAAAATAAAGGATTTTGTTAAAAATTAATGACTTTCATGCTGCCTTGCACCATAAAAGTCTTCTTTGAATTAAATTCTTAAAACCTCAAAACATGAGAAAAACAAGATTGTGTTTTTTAACATCCTTCAAGATTTGCTATTGTTTTATGGTATTCTAGATAAGAGTTGGTTAAATAAATGGTCTGTTACCTAGCTTTTGCGGACATTTAATTTATACCTATTTAACAATAGTATGTGTTCTGAACCAGATGTTCCTAAACTCATCTTAAATTTTCATACACGTGTGATCCACAGATGTTGGTCAACATCTCATTTCAGGGTGGAGAGTGCAGAGCATGACAGAGAGCCTGAAGAAACTCTGATTTTGGTGGCGGAGGGGGAGATTGTCACCCACAGTGCTATCTCCACTGTGCCTTAGAAGATGAGTTGAGTTTTTCAAACAGAGACAAGACTGGTCGCAGGTGTCTGGAAGAGATGTGCCACACCAAGAAACACCGGGTGTGCAAGGGAACAGCATATCCAAGAAAACAGGCCAGCTGGAGCACAAAGGAAACAGAAAACCACAAAAGACTTGCTCACCTGCTCACTGGGAGGGAACCGAGCTATGCTAATCACTCAGTTGTTTACAGTGCCTTTCACTGAGGAGACAAACCAGGGCTCAGACTGGTTCCAATAAAATTATTGGCTTACAAAACTGAAATATTCATTCAATCACACATTTTACATTAGAATCACAGAGATAATCTGTTACTTTAATAAAGTAAGTCATCTTTAATATATATATATATATATATATATATATATATATATATATATATATATATATATCTGTGTACCAGTATTTACACAAACTGTTAATTCATGGGCTTGATTCTCACAAACATTTCTATTGCTAGCTCTAATCTTCCTAGAATTAAAGGATGTTAACTTGTATAAAAATGATTTAAATCATCCCAACCAACTGAAGCACCCTTTCCACTCAATATTGGGCATTGCCTTCTCAGTTCTCAAAAACACCCTTAACAACCAGAATGACAGGTTGAATGTAGAATGAATTCTTGTTCAAAATACAAGTGGGAAGAGCCCTATTTATGTATTTAACATGGACTATAAAGTTTAGAAAAGGAGTAACCAAACATTACATATCTCTAGGGTTGAGTCATACCATGACTTTAACATCCAAGTTATTTGAGCCCTTAACCCCTTCTAGAACTACTGCACCACTTGGGGAAATTTTGTATTAATTTTGCACCTCCTATTATGTGTGTTTTAAATTATTTTTTAAACATAATACTTAAATATTATGTTTTAAAGATACATTATATTTTTAACAAATACGAAATACATTGAAATAGTCTTCCATTTGTCTTGAGAGACCTTAGAACGTAAGAAAACATCACATACTTAGGCCCTGGTAGGGCACAAAATTCATTCAATAATAAATGAAAAGACAGCTGATTGGATTCTCTGTCATTTAAGCCTGCCATGTTACAGCTTGTAATACCTGGCATTGGCATATGTCAGCATCCAGTGAACAGATTCAAGGAAGAAAACAGTAAAAAGATGAAAGAGAGGAGAAATAAAAAACAGCTTAAAGATTGAGTTTCCAAAAGTGTGATAACATCATGTGTGTTATTAAGATGATTAACTTCGTAAACTTGAGTCTGAGCTTCCAAGAAGCCAAAGGGAAGGAAAAACATAATTATTCTTTCCACAGGGTAAAATTAAACAAGTAACTGAGAAGAATGACAAATAACCCCAAATCCTCAGATTAAGGAAAACATATAATATAGTTTTAAGGAATTATCTGCCTTAAGTTTAATAGTGATATTTTAAGGAAAAAAGTGAAGTCCTCAAAAAGCAAAAAATGCAGAGTTCTTAAGAGTCATACTTTTCTGGGAGTAATGGTGACTTACAAGTCCTCAAGGACATCCCAATAAAAATCCAAGAAAATTTTTCTTTAGTAGATAAGTCAAAATAAAATAAGGAAAATAGATACATATTTACCAGCATTTCAGTTAACATCTGGGGTTGTCATCATTTGAAAAGAGGTAGATGACAAACTGGTGGAATTGTCTAGATAATACTCCATGACTGAAAAGTTATTAGAGATCCTTAATCAAAATTTTACTTGAATCTCTGCTAAGTGCTGTATGTTTCTGGATAGAAATGCCCATACACACACATACGCAGACACACATACTCATGCAGCTTTGAATGAATATTTTATGATTTTGCTATTGTAGAAAGCAGGTAAGGTGCTACAGTATTTGCCTGTTACTATAGCAGGAAAGAATTCAATGTTTGCACATCAATTGATCCATGAAAGTCAACAAAGAAGGGACAGCCTCTGTCCTCCTGAGCTGTTTACCTATGAACTCAGGTGAAAGTTGGAAGGTTGTCAAATATTCAAAATTCCCATAGTTTTGATCAGGCACTTTCTTCTTTTAAAAATTTCTTTTATTTTTATTTTTAAGGTAGTAAAATACAACACAACAAGACAGAATAAAGCCAATCAAGACATTGCAGTGAAATTGGTACAGAACTTCACAGCACGTTACCAGGATAACAGTAATAGGTACCGTAGTATATCTCATTGTCTTCACAGTAGTTGTCCTTTCAGTCAGGTATAGCAAAATCAAACCAGATACAGAACATCATAAAACCTATCAAAACAGAGTATTGAATAGAGCAATACAATTAATCAAAATAAAGCAAAACAGTGATGTTTGCCTTCAAAGAGATGGTAGAAGGAAATCCCCCATATTTGCTATATTGCATGCAGTCATCCTCCCAAAAGATGCTCAGACCTCTGGCTCCCATTTGCTAAGGAGGGGAGGGGAGGGATGTCTGATTCCCCGCCCATGCACCGCAGGCTCAGGGCTGCTTACCACGGTGGCCAGCGGGTTCCCTTGTTGCCCAGCGCCCTAAGTTCCAACGTGGCGTGGATCTCGGGAGACGCTGACTGGCTGGTTCTCTCCCTGGGTCGCCCGCTGCTCTCTCCAGCCAGGGCTGCTTACCAGGGAGGCGGGTGGGCTCCTTTTTGTTTCCCTCGGGCATTTTTAACTAATATGTATATGAGTTGAGGTACTTTTGAGGAAATTAAACTATGCTTGTGTTCATGTTTCCTGGAAACACTGAAAATCCTCAAATAAGGACACAAACAAAAAGTTGGGCTTTGAACCCTTAGTAACAAAATCGGGCAGAACAGACCTCTTGGCAACTGGATGAGAATGATGAAAAGGAAGCTAGCAAAAAATTAATAACCTTAGCAGAAATGTGAAAAGCAGACAGTAGAAGCTACACGGTATTTAAGAATGTGATTATATTCTGCCTCTGAGATGCTTCAGATATGTAGCAGTACGTTACATATATTCTATATACATACCGTGTGTGTGTGTGTGTGTGTGTGTGTGTGTGTGTGTGTGTGTGTCACACATATATCCCACAAGTTTTAAAAGGCTGTATCTGTTAAGCTCCGGCCTCGCTGCCAGGGTTGCGGGCAAGCTTCCCTGCTGGCACTTGCTGGGCCGCCTTGACCTCACCCCAGGCTTTGGCGGTGGCGACCAAAAGGGGGTCAGGGCTCATCTCACTGTCAGGGACCGGCTTCTTCGCAAATGTCCTCCCCCCAAGGGCACACGGCAGCCTCTGTCTCTGTAGCCACAGCCATACATGTATGTATGCATGTGTGTGTGCATGTGTGTTATGTATGTGTGTGTCAGTGTGTATGTACGCGTGTATGTGTGTACGCATGTGTTTTATTTGGGCTGCACCGGCTCTGTGGCTCCCAAGCCATGGGCAGCGCTGGCAGGCGGGCGAGCCCCGCGGCTGAGAGCTTGAGCTGAGAGGAGGAGGAAGCGGTGCCTCAGAAGCCAGCAGGTGGAGCTAGGAAGCGGCTGAGGGGCAGAGGCGGAGCGGGCACAGTGCAGCCACCGTTGCCCCCAGGACCCAGGCGCTGCTCCTGCTCCGCGGCCCAAGGCCCCGCTGGGGTGGGGAGTCGGCGCAGGGCCACGATCCCGCCCCCACTTCGCCGCCACCGTGGAGACTTGCAATGCACAAAGCGCACGCAGATGTCATGGGGATTGGGTGGTGTCGCCCTGGACACCTAGGTTTCCAGCTGGCTGCGCACTTTACTGGTTGTGGCTGGGTAGGGACACAGGTGTGCAATATCTAGTATATAGTTTGGTCCTTATTTACACATTTGATGTCTCACACCAGAGAAACAATGCATGTTTATTTCACTTAAGGGTATATTCTCAAGAGTATGCATCCACATTTCAATAAGTATCTCAAGTTTATCCTTCTTTACGGCAGAATAGTACTCCATTGCATAAAAAATCCACATCATCTTTATCCATTCAAGTTGATGGGCATTTGGGCTGTTTCCAAGATTTAGCTATTACAAACTGTGCTGCTATAAATAAGGGTGCAGATATATCACTGCTGTATGGTGCTTCTAGTTATTTTGGGGAATAGCAGAAGGGGAAGAGCTGGGTCAAATGGAACCTCTAGTCCAAGTGTTTTAAGGGATCTGCACACTGATTTCCACATTGGTTGCATCAGTTACACTTCCACCAATGGCGGAGAAAGGCTCTTTTTTCCCCACTATCAACTGAGATCTCATCTTTTTAAAAAGATTTTGCACAGCAAAAGAAACCACTAACAGAGTAAAAAGACAACCCACAATGTGAGAAAAAAGATTTTCCAGCTGTTCCTCAGACAAAAGACTAACATCTAGTATATAAAGAACTTGGAAAGATCAGCCCTCCCAAATGTAAAGACCCAACCCAAAACGGGAATCTGAAATAAACTGACACTTCTCAGATGAAGTAAAAACACTAAATAAATATATGAAAAAATGCTCAGTGTCACTGATCATTCTAGAGATGCAATTTAAAATAATGCTGAGATTCTATTTCACTCCACAAAGAATGGCTATTATCAAGAAATCAACTAATAATGAGCAAATCTGGAGCTAATAATTATTAAAGTTCAACAGCAACCATATATGACCATCCCTACTGGACAACTCTTGGCAAACCTCTCACTACACTCAGCCCTCGAAGCCACTGGTGTAGAGAGCAAATTGAAGGAGAGCAAAGAATTTTGAGGAGTCTGGATGGGAAGAAATTTATAGAGTAGCAATGGAAGCTTAACCTGAGAAAACTCACCTGAGAGAAATTTAGGTGGTAGGATTTGGTGATGGGCTGGCTATGCAGGCAGAGATAAGAAGGGGCCATGCCAGCTCCCAATTCTCTAGACAGGACACAGGCGAACTGGTGGATATGTTGGTGGATTTATGAGGACTGAGGCCCAGGGAACAAATGCAGTACCCTAAGAAGAAAGAGTCGGGTCATGTAATAACCCTAACACTAGAAGAGCCTATGGTGGCAAACACTTAACTCACTTTCCCAAAACCAGTTAGGAAAATAAGCAGGATGAATTTTGACTTTATCACATGAGTGATACCTTCATGTAATCCTATTTTACAAAGGAACCATCCACACTAAAGCCTCTGTGGACACTGACAGACACAGAGTTTGTCACTTGCAATGCCAGAGAAGAGTCCATGAACTTTGGCCTCTGACAACTGTGACTCAGGCCTACAGAGCAGGTGGTATGCCAGAGACATGGAATATCCTTCTCTAGAAATAGATTGTTTTAAACATAAACTGGCTTCCAGAGAGTGGAAGAAGCTTGCCAGAGATATGGAAAAAGCCTGGAAAATGTAACGTCACAACAGTCGGCAAGGCATTTCAAAGGGTTGTTTCAAAACCTTCCCAGGCAGGTCTTTCCTCCTCAGCAAGACCACGAACTACCTGAGGGCGAGACTAGTAGGTACTTAATAACTGTGAAATGAGGAAAAACTGGATGGAACAGAAGGGACACTCGGACTCTTATCCCAAGTTTCAATGATCTGGATTCATCCCAGCTCTAGGAAAAAAATCAGTTGTGCATCTTTAATCCAAAAGGCTTCTAAGCTCTAAAATTCTATAGAAAAAATGACCAATTTCTGACTAACATTTTGCTCAGTTCGTGAGAATAATTACATATTCAAAAGTCACAAGCTAGAAGAGACCTTACATACCATCTCTCCCTGTTCCAGCCCCCCATCCTAAGGAACTTCAGGTGGAGAAAAACCCTGCAACTTGGCAAAGGGGAGTCAGGATCCAACCACACATCCTTTCCCTCCAGTGTTCCATCCATGGGCCCATTGTCCATCTTTAGGTATAGAGTTAATGAAAATATCTTACAGGGTTTCTCCCCAGCAGTCTCTATTCAACAGAGGTTCACTCTTGGGAATTTCATACTCACTGTTATGGTTTATTTCTACATGTCCTCCCAGAGCTTCACATGGTCACAGGCAGAACTTTTTTAGAGGTGGCTGAATCTAGAGTGTGTGATTGATCCCTGGTGCAATGCTAGGATTAAGGATGTTGCAATTAAGGGTGGGTGATTACTAAATCAGCCCACTGGTTGGTTTGGTATTGCCCTAATCCCGGTAGCCTAGATAGGATACAAAAGGGGGCAGAAAGAAGCTGCTAAGATCCCTTGCTTGCTTTGCTGCCTTCTGCCCATCATGAATTGTTTCTCCTCTGTGATGCCTGTCTGCTTTGGGTGTAGCCAATTATTGACCGAAACCTCTACAAATTGTGAACCAAATAAACCTTTCTTGCTTTAACTTTGGGTGTTGAGAAAACTAAGACATGTGTTCTGATATACTGGAAATTAGCAAAGTAGGCTGTTGAGTTGTCTGAATACATTCAGGAGAGAGACAGAACTAAAGTCAAACTAAGAAACAATTTATTTCCTATCCATTTCTTTGTACTGACAGTATCAATCACAACAAAGAGATAGGCAACTATGAAAAATTCAGGCACTGCCACAGGACTAGACTTACCAGCCTCATTCACTCTTTCTATGGCAGTTAGTTACCACACTCAGAACACAGCCCTCAAGAGAATACTGGAGAATTCTGTGGATCAGCGTTTTATACTCTGATCTATAAAATGCCAGGTGCAGCTCAATTTGGCCATAAAAGAATGGCTTCATATAACTTGCTTTACAGATAAATGTTTCTTACATAATATAAAATATAGTAAAATACAATAAAAACTAGAAATAAATTTGATCAATTATTGAACCACAATAAGCTTAAGATACAGTTTAGTAAACCTCATCAATTTTCTTTCCTTTCATTAAGATATAGTACTATCAATACTGCTTCCTTAGATGTAATGCCCATTTTCTATCTCTTTTTAAATTTGTATTTGTGTATTAATACATGTTTGCAGCACGTAATACCCACATTCCTTGTGTGCAGCTGGTGCATGCGCATGACACACCTCAGTTCTGTCTTTCATTCCCTATTTCTTCTTTCCTTCTTCCCTTCCTTTATTTCTTTATTTCCATATTGACCTAGGACCTACTGCTCTACCCATGACCAGGCATTTACTAAATTCATCTACCTCATTAAAGCCATTACACTTCAATGTTCACATATTGTTTCTTCTAAGAATTACTGGGAGCATAGCTCAGTGTTAGAATCTTTGTGTAGCATGCATAAGGCCCAAGGATCAATATCAAACACTGTGATAGCAGTGAAACAAACAAAACAAAATGTTCTTGTCTCTGCACATTTAAGAATCCAACATTTAAATTTCCCAAAGCACCATAAAGCTGTCACCGAGTTAAGAGGACCATCTCTAATGCTAGCAAACTCCAGACAGGGTCTGTGTCAGTCTAAGCTCCTGGGCCCCTCTGTTTTGTGTTCCCCCAGTGGAGGCCTGCACTGCTTCCATACTCTCTGACTAGCAAGTTAGCAGCTCCCCCAAGACCCTCAGATCCTGTCCTGACTACACAGAGGAGTTATCACACCAGACCCACTATGTGAGGCTTTTGGAGTTTTTGTTCTTGTGATACTATCTTCTGCTCCTTAGTACCAAGGATTCTGAACAAGGAAGTAGATAAAATAGATAGAAACCTAGATACCCAGGCAGGGAAAGAGGTCGGATATCCCCTGCTGCTGTGCAATGTCACCTCTCTGGGGTCAAGATACTGTCCTGGTAGCTGCTGAGTGCCTGTTATCAGGTGACATTTCCACTGCCCATTTTGGAGTCTACATGAATGGGATGGTAGAAAGCACACAGCTTTCAGGGTCTGAACATCTGGATTAGAGTCCAGATTCTGCTAGGTAGTGCTGTGCAACCTTTTGGAAGCTCAGAACATCTGTGGGCTTCAGTGAACACAGACCCCAAATACCTAGAGCTAAAGGTAGAGTAACAGCAGATTTGAATTTTCGTCTCCTCTCTCCCATTTACCAGCTCTTTGCATCAAACTAGCTTCAGATTCCTGTTTTCAAGGAAGCAATGTCTGCCCTGTGAGTATAGTATTACTTTTAGGAGAAAGACAGGTGTGGAAAGTTTCATAAACAACAGTTCCTCTGAACACAAAGTGAGATCCTCCTTCAGTCTCTTTGCTATGTCCCTTTGCCTGTGTGGTCCCATTTAGAAGCTCAAGCCTTTCTCCCCAGTACAGAAATGATCACCCTAGTCCTTACATTAAGTCATGCAAATCAAGCAGGCCAAACACTCAGGCATAGGGCACCTCTCTTTGCTTTGGAGCCACAGTGAGAAAACTCACAATTAGAAGGGGACCTCTTCCCCACCCACTTTCCTTGTGTCATGTTTCCATTCCCAAGGACAGATGATTGTCTTTTAAATATCCAGAAGTCAAGAACTCCTAAAGCTCAAAAGCCAGAGCAGCATTTCCTCAGGTTCTCTACCTCGGCTGACATTCCTCTTTCTCCTCCAGGGTAATTCCTTTGCTCACAGTTCAATGCACTACAGCCTGTCTTTTCCTCTGTCCACACTGACATAGCATTTCTCCCTGCTTGCCCTTAAAATAAGGATCCTCATATTCATAGAACTGATCAAGTGTTCTCATGTAGGAGAAATAACATACTTTCCTGTAGGTTTACAACCATCCAAAGCAGCACCGGAGGCTGGTATTTTTTATCTCTATTTAAGAACTTAAAAAGTAAAAGTTTAGGTCCCCAAGACTGGGTGACTTGCCCCATGGTTGCCTAGATTACAGCAACAGAGCCTGGCCTCACAACGAGACCTCTGACTCAGTCCATACCCACGCCATGGGTTCTGAAAGGAAAAGAAGAGACACAGCTGAGAGGGAACGCTCACGGACCTGCTACACAGACAGCCCAAATCCAGAGGTAAACCAGAAAGCAAAGAGAGAAAGAGGTGACCCTGACATCAGTGGGTAGCCTTCTGGGGCCACCTGTCCAGGGTCCCTACGGGGCACAGTGTGCCTTAAGACTTTAGATACCTGAATGCGCTTCGCCCGTCTTCACCTGTGTTTAGGCTCCCACGTTCCCCTCATGCTGCAAAGATCAGGGGACACAAAGCTTCTCCATGCAGAGCGTGGGCAGGGTGGGGCAAAAATGTAAAAGTACTGAGAACATTCTGGAAGAAACAGAACAAACTTCACTTTTTTTTTGTTCACTTCAAAAGTCATGCCAGAGAGAGCTTGATGCTTGACTCAGAAGTTAACTTGGCTTCAGAAATTTCACTGTAGTTCAGTGTAGTAAAAGAGCTCCAGATCTGCAGCCAACAGACTTGACCATTGACCCCACAATCTGCCATTTAAAGTCAGTGGCCCAGGAGAGTTCTTCACCTTGCCTGGAAATAACATAGCTTGTTGAGAGGTCACAGAGAGCAGGTATCATAACTTTAATGTCCATATGCTATCACTGATTCACATAGTTTTCTTTGTTCACAAAGTCACGAAAAGCACTTTTAAGCCCTTTCTCCTCCAGTTTGGCTTACAGTCATTCTGGACTCTTCATGCCTCTGGTCTTGCACTGACCTGCACTGGGGGTTGGGTCCTTGCCCTGGCCTGGGTGCACTGGAGTCCAGCCTCTTCCTCAAGAACAGCACAGCATCTCACAGACAGGAAGTGCTCAGAGGACATCCCACAGCCCACCTGCTGCAACTCGAACTGCAACTTTTTGTTGTCCATTGTTGGCGCCTCCTCTTTCTCCTCCTCAGAGTCAGGGCCTTGGCTTCTTGTCCTCCTCCTTATACTTGCTCCTTTCAGTGGCTCCATCTAGTTTTGTGGCCTCTGCCGTGACCTGTTATCTGATGACTTCTGAAACCATAGGTCTGGAAGATCTACCTCCCAGAGACACCAGGCTCCTTTCTTTATCAGACTTCTTACTTTGACTCTCTGCACCTGACTCTCTACTAGGCAGGTAATCACACCTCCCGGTTTGTAGGAGCCTTCCTACTTTGCACAAGACAGTCTTCATTGTGTTTGTGGTCCCAGAAACATATCTGATTTATAATTTGTCCTGAATCTTACATTTTAATGAAAAATTATCATCTAAATGTCAATAAAATGGCATGAGTTTGTGAACTCTGCAGTCCATACATACAGCTTCAGTCCTGGTCTTGCCTATTGTGTGTAAGATGAAAGGGCAATAAAAAGAGTCCAGAAGAACAGTTTGTGCATTCATTGTTCAATTGTTTGGCCATTTTTTCATACCTATATCTTATAATCTGAACAACTGCTTCGCAGATAACAATACACAATATATTAAGTAGAGTTAATTTCCTATTATTATGTTTTGAAATTGTGTCATCATTTTTATTCTTTTTTGTTCTTAAAATAAAAAAAAAGAATTTTCACTTAAACATGTGTTTATACTAAAAAAAATCCCATCTCTCTTTTCCTAACTCTTTTTATATTAGGCCTTTGCTAATGCCTAATGCATTCCTATGAAAGTAGCCAGGGCACCTCTCCGTTAAAAACCATGTGCACACACCTGGTGACAGAGTGGCAAGATACTACGGGAGGCACCTGCTGCTGACGGCTGTGTGATGAGCCCCAGTTCTGGCTTGGATACCACCACGGCCTGCAAGATACACAGAGACACAGGCGGCCAGTTGGTGTTTTCAGAGGAACTGAGGACATTAGAGGACAGATGGGGGTGATGAGTATGTAGGAAACAGAAACCAGAAGGTCAGAGTGTGAATGTGCTGACCAGAATGTTACAGTAACAGAGGTCTTCTCACTTAATGCACAATACAGATACATGACTACTTATATATGTTTTTACTTTTTAAATAAACATTTTATTATCAATGAGTTAAATTGAAATGCATATTTAATGAAAAATTAAGCACTGAATTTACTTGTCTAAAAATATCTGAGAATCAAAGTGTAACTTTCAAAAAATGTTCACATTTGTCAATCACCATGGGCTGATATCAGTGACCACATAAAAACTAGAAAATATAAATCTATTGAAGAAACAATAGCACTCACTTCAATATTAATTTAATAATATTACAAGCCAACTAGGTCCAGAGATGATTCAAGACATACAACTGCAGAAGATATATTTAAATATGATTCTTGGACACACACATTTTTACACAAAATTAAATTATTACTCTTAAAAGTAAGTTTAGTTCATATTTGATTCCAACTTTTCTCATACATGTAAAATATCAAAGTGATAACAGTTAAATTGTGCCAATTGTTTTTTTAATTTTATTTAAAGAGAAAAATAAACAAACAAACAAAACAGAATAAAGGGTAGCAACAATGCAGAATTCCAAGGAAAAAAGGAACAGAACCCAAAAAACCCACTAAGAAATCATTACTTGACAAGTTACATACTGACATCTTGGAAATAGTTGTTCTAATTACATAATTAAAACATGCAAAGTAGACATTCAAAGAGTGAGACTGTTAACAGTTCTGCTCCATGATCTGACAAAAACAGCAATATGGTCATCATCTTACACACTCAAACATACATGCAGTTATATCAAAAGGGTAAAATTAGACACAACAAAACAGAACAAAGCGGGTCACAAGAAAGCAATGTAAGAGACATAAATTTCAAAGCTAGACAATCGGAGATATTCACTCTCTATCATACTGACTCTTGTTTTCTTCCTAATAGTTGTCCATATTGTCACATACAGGCAGTTCACGTGAAACAACATAGTATGGAACTGATCCAAGCAGTACGACGAGGGTGTTTCAGGTCTTCAAGACCAGACAATAGGGAAGCCAAGAATGGCTGTCATAGTGTCTCATTCTCTTCAAAACAGCTGTCCATACCTTCATTTGTGTTTAACTTGAACAAAACAAAACAAAATAAAATCAATTTGAACAAAGAATGATAGTATTGTTGGATTTCACATCGTGGCATTACAGAGTCAGCACTGGACACTCTAGTGTCGCTTTTTCTTCAAAATAGTTGTTCATTTCAACATGCATTATATAGTTGGTTCTCATAAACTGTTTATAAGCTCTACACATGCATGAGTTTCTACATGTATATCTGTCCTTTCTGTATTAGAGGGAAGAACAAAACAAAGCAAGACAAAACAATTCCTAGAAAAGCATGAATCAAAAAACTCATATAAAACCACAATACAAGGTAATCTTGTAACCAATACAAGGTTACCATGATGTCTCAACAGTATATAACAACATTAATAAAAACAAAGCATTGGAGATATTATAAGACTTCAAAAGCAGGCAAAATCAAACCAGAGTGGGTATCTTAGTGAATCTTCTCATCTACAGTGTAGTTGCCTATACTTTTAGACTCGATGTTATCAATCATAAGAGATTTGAATAAAATCAGTCAATACAAGATAGCACTCTAACAAACCAGATTCAAGTAAGATCAGTTGTAATAAGACAGTATAAGTTATACAGGGCTTCTGGTTAAGTTGATAGGAAATTAAGGATGATTACCATATTACGTCCGCTTATTTTTGGGATAGCTGACCTTGTCCTCGAGTCTAGTGTAAGTAGACAAACTGGAACAGCATGTAATCCATCCAAGCAGAGTGATGAGAATAATGTAGATTTTAAATCTTGTTATCCCATTAACAATTTGCTCTGCCTTCGTTTTTTAGACAATTCCTCCCCTTTCACTCCCATAGGATGCACTGCTTATTTTGGGTCCCACTGCCTCCTTATATAAAGCATTTCAATGGACCCAATCTCTTGATCCACTCTGTCTGTGTTTCTCTCTGTTAGTATTTCGAGGCCCTCTATGCTAGAGATTATAGCCAATCTTCTCTGCCTCATTTCTGCTATTCTATTTTTCTGCCATTGGCAGTCTATTTTTCTGTTCCACTCCACTGTCTGCCCTGTTCACTGAGGCCTCTCTGCCACTGTTCCTGAAATGCTCATATTCTTGTTCTCTCTTTCTAAAATGTCCTTTAGTATTTTTTGTAGGGTTGGATTGGTGGTCACAAATTCTCCCAGTTCCTCTTTGTCATGGAAGCATATTGTTTCTCCATTAATTTCTAGAGGGAGTTTTGCAGGATACATCAATCTAGGCTGGAGATTGTTCTCCTTCCGGGCTTGAATTATTTCACTCCAAGCTCTTCTTGACTTGATGGTCTGTGTGGAGAGATCTGCTGTGATTTTGATGGGTTTTCCTTTATAGGTGATCTGTTTCTTTTCTCTGATGGCTTTTAATATTCTGTTCTTATATTGAATTTCTGGGATCTTGATTATTATGTGTCTGGGTGTAGTTTTGGTTGTAGCTGGCTGGAGTTCTGTATGCTTCATACGTCTGCATATCATTTCCTTTTTCTATGTTTGGGAAGTTTTCCTTAATAATTTCTGTGAATAGCCTTTGCAGTTCTTCTGTTTTGACTCCTGCTTCTTCATTCACATGCTTTATTCTTAAGTTATAGATCCTCTTGTCGTCCTCTAGCCTTTGTATTGTTACTGCCTGCTCCCT
>PVJX010030965.1:0-21594 GCA_004027295.1 Dolichotis patagonum
GTTGCCTGTTACTGTTGTCCTGGTGACCTGCTGTGATGTTCTGTGCCAATTTCACTATACTGTCTCAATTGGCTTTATTCCATCCTGGTTTTTTGTAACTGTTTGCAGCCTCACTGTGTGTTCACTTTGTATGCCTTAATTTTGTAACATGAACAGCTATTTCTGGGAGGACAGTATGTGGTTTGTCAACTAGTGATTTTTGTTCTTTTTTTATTTTTGAGGTTTTGTATTGTTTCTACCCTTTTTTTCTGTATTGCTTTTTTTTCTCTTTAAATAAAATTTTTAAAAAAAGACTAGCATTATTCCTTTCCAGGAGGACAGCTCCAAGAACCTCATAACTTTCTGCCAGTTCCCAAAAGGTTCTCTCATCTCTCACACCACTGGTTGGAGACCAAGTTCCGAACATAAGAACCCTTGGAGGAATAGCCACATGCCAGCCGCAGCAGACCCTTGGCTCACACCACACTGACATTACCAAAAAAGCGGATCACAGATTTAAAGAGTTAAAGCAATAATAGTTTTAGAAGATAAACATAGGAGAAAATATTAGAGAACGAGGATCAGATAAGCACTTCATAAATACAACATATGAACAAAGATTTAAAAGCAAACAAAGTCAAGATATAGCTATATACTATCTATAAGAAACCCACTTAAAATAAAATAAGGAAAGATTATAAATAAATGGGTAGAGAGAACTATATTATGCTACAACCAATTAAAAGCACAAGAGTACCAATATTCATTTTAAACAAAACAGAGTTCAAAGCAAGGAAAGTTATCATAGATAAAGAACTGTAATATCATGTAATGATAAAACTCTCCAAGAAGACATAACAATCTTTAATATATATGAGCCTAATGATAAAATGTCAAACACTATGTAAAAATGGCTAGATCTTTGGGGAAATATAGATAAATCTACTATCACAATTGGAGACTTCAACACCACTCTATCAGAAATAGATACATACAGCAGATAGATAAGAACATAAAGTAAAACACACTATAACAATAGCTAGTAGATAGACAGTAGACAACAGCAGAATACACATTTTTCTGAAGCTCACATTCACCTTAGGAGGCAAAAAGAATCTGCCTTTAATTAACCTGAACAGAAATTACACAATGTATGCTCTTGCATCACAATAGAATAACAGAACTGAATAACAGATAACTAGAAAATCCTAGAAATGCACGTAAATAAACAGCACACTTCTTAAAAAATGGATGAAAGAGGAAATATTAGGATAGAACTAACAATATTTTGAGAAAATGAAAACACAACTCATTAAAATTCATTGGTTTCAATAAAAGCAGAACTTGGGAAGAAATTTGTGTGCGGCACCAAATGCATATTGTTAGACAAGTTAGTCAATAAAATCAATAACCTGTTGCCACCTTATGAAAGTAGAAAAGAAAAAGCAAATTAAATCTGAAGAAAACAGAAACAAAGAAATAATACAAATCAGAGCAGAAATCAATCAAATTGAGAACAAAAACTCAATGGAGAGTATTAAACACCAAAAACCTGCTTCTTTAAAAGAGATTGATGACATAAAACTATAAGGAGAATAACTACAGAAGGGGAAGGGGAAAAAAACTAGAGGATGATTACATGCTATGTGCACATAATAAACTGAAAAAATGAATCTCATTAATCTGTATAACTAATTTGGACTAATAACAATTAAAAATGAAATAAAAAACATTAGGCTAAGAAAAAAAGAGAAGGGACATAAATTACTAAGATCCTAAATAAAAGAGACAACAATATTATAGATCTTATGGGCACTAAAAAGAAAATTAAAATGTTGCAGAGAATTCTGCCATCACAAATTTGGTAACATACATTAGATTACACAATTTTTGAAAGACACAGCGGTCAAAACTCACAAAATAAGAAATAGACAGAGTATTCATATATCTATTAAAGAAATTGGGTCAAAAGTTAATAACTTTCTCAAAAGAAAGCAGCAAACTCAGATGGCTTCATTAGTGATTTTTAACAAATTTTAAGTATTTTTGTACAATCGCTTCTAGAATACAGTAAAAGAGGAGAAACATCTTAAGTTATCCTATGAGGCCAAGAATAACCTACAAGACAAAACAGAAATTACAAGAAAAAAGACCAATATTTCTCATAGAGACACAAATCCACAACAAAATATTAGGAAACAAGCAGAGTTATATATAAGCAGAAATACAGACCACAGCCAAGTGGGATTTATCACATGTATGCAAGACTTGTCCAATTTGGAAACCAATGAACATAATTCATTCACAAGCTAAAAAGAAAAAATCACATCAAAAATAGATGAAGAAAAGTATTTGGTAATATCTAATACTATTAAGATTTTTTTCAAAACCTCAGAACAATAGGAATAGATGGGAACTTCCTCAAATTGATAATAAATATCTACAGAAAACCTGAAACTAGCATCATTCCTAATAGTGAGAAACTTGAGACTTTTCCAATAACAATAAGTAGATGACAATAAAGTCCTCTTTCTCCACTCTTATTAAACATTGTACAGGAACATATAGGTAATGCAGTAAGACCAACAAAGAAAGAATAAAGAGATTAAGAAGAAAAAAGCTGCATTTGCAGGTGACAGTATCATTAATGTAGAAAATCTGAAAGAATTGAAAAAAAAACCTTCTGAAACTAATTCTAAGTGATTATAGCAAAGTGATAAAATACAAGATTAAAACACAAAGTAAATCACTTCCTTTTATACCAGCAATGAACAAGTGAAATTTGAAGTTAAAAACAGTATGATTTCATATAACACACCCCAAAATGAAATGAGAAGAATATGATAAAATATGTACAAGATCTACATGAAGAAAACTACAAAAACTGATTGATTAAATAAAAGGACTAAGTAAATGAGAGGTATTTCATGTTAATGAATGAGAATACTCAATGTTATTAAAATCTCAATTCTCCTCAATTTGATCTACAGAATCAGTAGAAACTCAATCAAAATGCCAGCATGTTATTTTATGGACATATACAAACTGATTCTGATGTTTATATGGAAAGACAAAAACCCAGAATAACCCACAATACAGAAGGAGAATATAAGTTTGTTCCTCCCTTCTCTCCCACACCACTAGCCCTTGGTAACTACTGATCTTTTAAATGTCTCTATAGTTCTACTTTTCCAGAAAGTCACATAGTGACTTTTCCAGAACCTCACATAACAACCATCAGACCATATACAGTCTGTATCCTTTTCACAACAGTTTCTTTGACTTACTAATATGCAACTAAGGTTCCTTCATGTCTTCCCAAGGCTTAACAGCTGATCCCTTTTTAGTGTTAAATCGAATCCACTGTCTGGACATGCCAAATTTTACTTATCTGTTAATTCACAGAAGCATATTTGGTTGCTTCCAAGTTTGGGAATTATGATTACAGTTGTTAAATTTTCACCTCCTTAAGGTAAATATGAGGGAGTTCAATTTCTAGATGCTTTGGTCAGAGCATGTTTAGTTTGATAAGAAACTACCAAACCGTCTTCCAGAATGGCTATGCCACCATTCATTTCCACCAGCAATGAATGGGAGTTCTGATGTCGACATTTACTGCTGTCAGTGTTTTGGATTTTGGCTAGTTTGGTAGGTACATAGTGGTATCTCATTGTTTTAACAGTATTCCCTGGTGACATATAATATGGAACAGCTTATTTCCCATGATTATATCTTCTCTAATGATGTGTTTCAAAATGTCTTTGGTTCATTTTTAAATTGGGTTGTTTATGTAGTGCTGAGTTTGAAAAATTATCTATTTTGAATAACAATCCTCTAGCATTAATGTACTTTGCAAATATTTTCTCCAGGCTGTGACTTTACAACTCCTTCTATTGTCATTGTCTTTCACAGAGCAGTTTAATTGTAGTGAGGTCTGGTTTATTAATTATTTCTTTTGTGGGCATGGTTTTGACATTGCATCTAAAAAGTATTCTAGGTTTTCTTCTATGTTTTATTTCTAGGAGTTTCATAGTTCCAGCTTTAAATTTTGCACCTTATATTTAGGTATAATAAATGTTTTTTATTTTTGTGAAGAGAATACTCTCTCTCTCTCTCTCTCTCTCTCTCTCTCTCTCTCTGTCTCTCTCTGTGTCTCCTCTCCGTATGTTTATCCAATTGTTTCAGAACCTCTTGTTGAAAATGCTATCTTTTCTCCATTGTATTGCTGGACTCCTTTTTAAAGGTCAGTCAACTCCATTTATTTGAATCTACTTATGGGGACTCTATTTTGTTTCACTGATTTATTTATTTATTCTTTCAACACTACCATGTTTTCTTGGCCATTGTAGATATATATTATGTCTTGAAGTTGAGTAGTGTTATTTCTGTTTTTTATTCTCCTTCAATGTTGTGGGATTATTTCGGGTTTTGTCTTTTCCTATAAACCTCAGAATCAGTTTGTCAGCGTCCACAAAATAGTTTTCTGGGCTTTTGATGGGAAGTCCATTGATTATACAGATCAAATAGGAAAGAGCTTATTTTTTGACAATTTTGTTGTTTAAATAGAAATATCCTTATAAATAAAATATATATCACTTAACAGTGATTGACAAATCCACATGTATACATACTCTTATGAATTCCACCTTTAGTGATACACCTCTGAGTATCAATAACAGTATATGGTCTACTCAGTAGTACACAGAGCCATCAATAGACTTGGCTAAAATTACTTATTTCCAAGCCAGTTGGTAAGTCTTATAAGTAAAACATAGAAGACTGTATTCTTAATAAAATTCCACATAATTATTATTTCATCAATTCTTAATCATATTGAAATGCTGTGCTATAATCAATGTAACACAATGCACACTTTGCTATAACAAAGGAAAGACCTGGCCAGCAGGAGGTTGGTGCACAAAGGACTGGCCCATGAATGCAAAGGCCAGCAGGGTACATAGTCCATAAGTCAGAGCTCCTTGAGGACAAATGGCTTAAGTTGACATCTCAATAAGGAGTGGGAACAAATTAGGGGAGAAGGACATTGCAAGGCACAAGTAGTTGGAACACAATAATCAAATGTACATAATAAGGAAGTTCTTCTCTTTCTCTGGTTTTCTTGAATAAAATCTGCCTTGTACCCACCCCTATATCTTGCAAATAAAGAGGCAGTTTGTTGGTGAGAGGTGATGTCTTGTATTGACAGTAGGCATCATCTAGACGAGAAGCACTATGATTATATGAATATCCTAGTAACCATAGACTAAGTACACATCAAGATGATACATAAATTTAGATTTTACTTGTTTTAACAATTCACTTATTTTCAACAAATTTATGGAGGTAAGATCTATATATTATGTAATTCACCCATTTTGACTTTTACTAATTGTATGGAGTTGTACAACCCACATTATAACCTGATCTTCAAACATCTTTATTATTTAAATAATATACTTTATGTCTATTAGCTGTTAATCCCTGGCCCCATCCCATGCCTCATGTCCCAAGCAACCAGTAATCTACTCTGTGGCTCTATAGATTTACCTTTGCTTAACATTTATATAAATATAATGCACTTTTGAGCTATTACAAGCAATAATAAAATGAATATTTTGGAGCAATTTTTATCATGGGTATTTTTTTTTCATTTATCTTGAGCAGATATGAAGGTGTGGTTTGCTAGAATATAAGGTAAATTTATGTTTAACTTTTAAATAACCTGTCAAAATGTTTTTCAAATTGGCTACACTATTTTATATTCTCACCAACCATGCAAGAGGTTTTCCACTTCTCCCCATCCTTCCCAACACAATTTACTGTCAGACTCTGCTATCACAGCCACCCTAGTGGATATGAGATACAACGTCATTGTGGTTTTAATTTCCATTTCTCTGCTGACTAATGATTTTGGGCATTTCATGTGCTAATTAACCATTCATATATCTTCTTTGGTGAAATGTCTGTCAAAATATCTTCTCTGTTTTTATTTGGGTTGTTCACCTTTTTTATGATTGAGATATAAAAGATGGTTGGACATTCTGCATATACACCTTCTGTCAACTATATGATTTGCAGACATTTTTCCCTTTGACTGACTTGCCATTTCATTTTCATAATGGCGTTTTTGGAAACATAAAATTTTAGAAATTTGAAGAGATTCGATTTATCAATTTTTCTTTTATAAATTATGCCTTTTATTAGCTATAACTAACAAATCTTTACCTATTTCAAATTGTTAAAGATTTCCTCCTTATTTTCTCTGGAGACACTTTTAGCTCTTATGTCTTTGTCTGATTCACTTTGTGTTACTTTCTGTGTGTAGTGTGAGACAAGGGTCTTTTCCCATGTCACAGTATCATTTGTTGAGAAGACTATTCCTTTTTCACCTTCATTGTGTTGGTCCCTTTGTGCAATATCTGATCATAAATATTTGGGTTTATTTGTGGACTCTCTGTTCCACGTTTTTCATTTGTGTGACCTGTTCCAGTACCACACCATCTTGGTAAATTTTTAGATTTGAAAGTAAATATCTTTCAACTTTGTTCATTTAAAAAATATTTTGGTTATTCTGTTGTTTTCATCCACTTATCACTGGTTAGTTCTTAAGCCAAGTGCTTCTGAGACTTCATTTGCCTGTCAATTATTTTTATTTCCTGTACAATGACAATTGATTTTATTTTATTGGTACATGTTTGGGATAATAGTGAATACATCCCCCTTGAGGAGTTGGTACATATACATTTGTGTTATCTTTTTTACTTCCCCTTACCCTCTCCTTCCTCATTCCATCTCTAGTTGCCTTCCCATTTGCAAAACAGCCATCTCTCTATGTTCTCTTATCTATTTTATTTAAGGGAAACCTTGTGATAGTTGTACTTGTCTGATTTACTTCATCAAATAGTATGGTCTCAAGTTGCATCTTTCCTACAAATGACTCAAATTTATCCTTATTTGTGGCTGAGTAAGTACCCTATAAATACCCCATTTTCTTTAACCATTTATCTGTTATGGACACATAGGTCAAGATTTAGCTATCATAAGGAGTATAGCGGTAAATATGAGTATGCAGACATCAGTATGACATCATGTGCCTTTTGATCTTTTAAGTCACTCAAATGTTATGTTTTTCACATAACAGCAAGGAAGAGGAAACACAAACTGCTTTTGAAGTACTGTGATTGATTGGCAATTACCAGGATAAAACACTGTATTTAAAATACTACATGTGAGTGTGACAAATTTGATTTCATAAAAGCATATATACTTTGCACCAGGTGAGTGACAAAACAGTATAGAAATATTTCTGGTAAACACATGGATATGACATATTAGAACACAAATATCTCCAATCAGTTATTTCAGCATTAATTTTTGATTTTTCTCATAGCACATAAATATTTTTTGTATGTCATAAATAATGGCAGACACAAAAATCTTTGTTGTAAGTACCAAAGCAAGTTCAAACAGATGTGCAAACACTTGTGATTACTAAAAATCAAATACAATATCTCCTGGGGAAGATGTCTCTTTTATATTTTTCTAATACCTTTTCTGGGAAATGTGTTAAGAAGGATATAAAAATATGATAACATTAGCATGCTTTATCATCTAATAATATCAACTGTTTATTACCTGCTTATGAATATATTATCCAATAAAACTTTAATAGACTTTTTATCTGTAGTTAAACAAAATGAATATCAAATACCAGTGTCCCAGATATACATAGCTACAATAAACAAGATAGGAATTTTTGGAATCGTACCTAACTTGATAATTCTTAAGTAGAGTTTCCTATTAAAAGTGATGGATGACATCTATACGTGACTCTATCAGTAGTCTGGATGAGGTCCTATAATTAAAGGCATCACGTTGTTGTGGAGAATATTCAGGCTGTTTTTCACAAAGAAAAGTTCTCCCATGTAACTGCAGTGATATTTACTACACTGAACTGTATTATTCATTGCAAGGAATGACAGTAGAGTCCCTTCTACATGAACCTTCAAGGCAGGTCATAAAACAAGACTTTCTGGGTAGAATTTGTCATTTTATATTCCTAAAATAGAAACTTTGAAGCAGCACCAAATCACTGTGTGACTGGATCCTCCTGGCTTTCTACTGTCATCACTCATATGTGAACTGGTTGTGACATGCCCTTGCTCCACTCTGTGTCCCTGTAGATACCAAGCCCTGTTGCCAGTCACTCGCATAAAGATGCTTGCAGCAGGAAGTCCCCTCTGTGAGTACCTTTCAAACTGTCCTTAAGGTCCTGATCCAGAATAAAGATTACTGCCGATTCTGTGAAAAACACATGAAGGCCAGCTGCCTGATGTCTTTGATAGAACCTATACAAAGTTTTTCCACAATGTTAAGATCAAGTATTGAGAGAAAGATCAGATCAACATTATATGTCATAAAACCAACTAACAAAAGCCACCTGTTAGGTCCATAATTTCCCACCTCCTTTCTTTTGGTTGTACTTCTTATGTTCAGTGATATATGGAATGATAATAGATGAGTCAACACTAAATATTATTAACTAGCCTTCATCATTCCTAGCAATGCCATGCTTTTTAAATTCTTTTTACTTGATTACACAGATTAACTGGTTTCATTGTAACATAACAATACCTTGACAAAAAGGTGTTTCTAAGTCTGTCATTCTCCAAATGCTAACCATATTCTATTAACATTAGAACTATTAAAATCATTTTTCCTCTGTCAACCAAAATAAAAAACATCAGCCAGGAACAATTTTAGAACATCTTTGTTCGCTCAGTCCCTAGCTCATAGGCACGTGCACGAGGAAGCAGCTTCAAGTTGTAGAGCATTGCTTCTTAAATGTCAGCACGCATTGAATCACCTGGGATCCTCTTGGTCAGTAGGTCTGGGGTGGGGTGCAGAGTTCTGTTTATAACAAGTGCCTAAATGGTGTTGAAGCTGCTACCTGCTGCACACACTGAGTAGAACAAGGCAGTTCATGGATGGGGAAGCCACACCCATGAGCATGAAAACATTAAGGCCAATGATGCTTCTGATCCTTTCAGCAGTTTATTTACAAGTGGAAGAGGAGTTAGAATATCAATGAGAAATAAGACTTTAGGGGAAAATGGGAAGTATTTAGAATCCTAAACATTATTATCACCCAGTGAAGACCTCTGAAATCACTAGAGCTTTTGTTTATTTATTTTTCATGCACATGAATCATATTGGGCACATACTATAAGCTACGTGATAGATTCTGGAGTGTAGTGTTAAAAAGGTAACATTCAAGCAGGATAGAGAAAGATAGATCTTTCTCAAATGGGAAAGGAATCACAAGATAGAGGGAGAGAGGGGGAGGAAAGGGAAATGGGAAGACAAAAGGAATGAAAAGGTGTTGTGTATATGTACCAACCGCAAACAAGGAACGCAAGCATCATGTTCTGCAAGCACAGAATAACAAAAATTTTAAAAAGAAACTCATGAACTCATCTAAAGAAATAATGAATTTTGAGGTAAATGAAACCATTGATTTCATATACAAAAATGTGAAAATATAGGGGAGAAAGTATTTCATTAGGTAGGATGAACAGATAAGGCAACTCAAAGATATGCTCATAGCAAAATTGAGAATGAAGCTTTTATATGACGTGACTTGTACCAAGTACAGTTCTATGTCTTAAGACTCACGATGACCCCTTTAGGACAAATGCTTAGAGTATCCCTGTTCTGTGGCTGAGGAAACAGTGGTGGAGAGAAAATCCATCACTTGGCATGTAAATAACTTACTGTTGATAACTGATGGTATCAGGATTCCCTTTGCTAGTCTTACCAACACGGTTTATCAGCACATCCCATAAAGTAGAAATTACCAGTAGGCAATAAGATTCCCAGGTCCTCTTTGAATGTATGCACGGATACATGGTAGTACAATGTGATCAGAAGTGACATGAGAAATTTCTAGGAAGAAACATTTGACAACCAATGTACAATTTTCTTCACCAGACCCTGGGTGTGATAGTTAACTGATCATGTCAGTTTGAGTAAGAAACACCCCCAAAAATTGAATCTGCATAGTTCCGGGTATGGCAGGGGAGATTTACTGAAGACAGAAGACCCATCCTAGATAGGCCTGTTGCCTGAAGGCTTTATATGGGAAAAGAAGAAGGTGCTCTTCTGTTTCTCTGGAGGAGCTCCACTCTTCACCTTCATGTTGAACATCATTTCCTGGCTTCCTGCCCAGGCCCTTCAGCTTCTATTTCAGACCCTTCCACCTCCTGCATAGGACGCTACACTGAGCTCCAGGCCTTCAACTGGTCCTTCACATCTCCAGCACACAGACAACTCTTTTGCATCCTACCATACCTGACATTGTGGGTGGGGACTGTAAACCAATCTTGTAAGTGTTTATATACTTACATATCTTGCTTTAAATCTGTTTCTCTAGTGAGCACTGACTTATGCACTGGGGTCATGACCTTTGCCTGCCCAAGTGGCAACCAGCTCCTGTTGTTGATGGGAAGTCCCTACAAAATCAAAATATCCAGGAATGCCAAGCTGACACGAAGAAGAGCGGAATCACCAGATTTCTTTCGGACCCAAAGAAAGCTGTAAGTGCAAGAAATAAACTTTTGTCTTGTTAAGTCACATGGATCCGAATGATATTTGCACGGTAAACTAACCTAACCTGACTTGATAATACACTATAGTAGAGGTGGAATTGCAGATTATCTTGCAAAGTAAGCATGAATTTAAGTCACCAGAGAAAGGGGAAGAGGAGAAATTCCTAAAGAAGAAAACCAAGGTGGGTAGAGGAAACGTGAAACTAGATGGTCAACTTAGGAAACTTCAGGCAGTTGGGTTTTACTGGAGAACACATTTCCAAAGAAGTCGAGAAGGAAAGATAAACAGCGTGAGTCTCAGGCCCATCTGGAGTGAAGAGAAGGAAGGGAGAAAGATTTAATGTCCAGGCAGTACGACTCAGGACAGCACACGGAGGATGGCAATCAGACTGACTTCAAGGTTAAACGAAAGAAGTAGGTCTTCAAATAGGAAATCAGAAAAAGCATTGTGCTGGGAACAGAAGCAAATTAGAAGGAAGAATAGAATGAGCAGAGGAAGAGATGCAAAACAGATCTGATTTTAAAACCTAGAGTACAGTTAGAGGAGACAGGAGGCATAGAGATGGGAGAAGGCTCACACCAAAGAAACCAGGGAAGAAATATGTGCATCTATCTGTAAACTATGTCTGTTTTCTGCCACACACCTGGCACACACTGTTCTGTAGTCTGCCTTTCCCATATGTGTTCACTTGCATGATGCCTATTTACTACACTTGAAGATTTAGCCCCTAAAAGTTATTGATTACCTCCCACTTTCCCATTGCTCTTGCTTCCACCCACTGTATCTGTAGCTTCACAAAGCCATTTTCACTGCTATGACTACATTTATTTAATGGCATTTAGACTGTTGGTATATTGATTTACCTTTGAGAGGGTGATTTTTATATAATTTCTTTCTGTGATTTCTAAGACCAAATTCAAAGTTTGGTTCTCAAAGTCACTTAAAAATTGGTAGTGACTGAGATAAACCCAGAGACAGAATCCACCATAAATGTTTAATATATGCTTTAGGAGCTCAGAATTGTGTCTGAGATAAAGAATAAGGTTTGTTCATTCTCAGAGAATTACTTATTAAATACTTTCAAGTACTTATTACGTGTGATGGATAAATACGTAGCAAAGATAAATTGTCCATTTGTGTGGTGCCTGTATACTCAGGGAAGAGATGTTAACTTAAAAAATACACATGTAAATATAACAGCTGTTCCCAAAGTCTCCGAGTATCTCCAGGTTGCTAAGCCTTGATGCTTAACTTTCATTCCTTTCCTACGTGACCTATAGCATTTGAGCCAGCAGATCACTGTTTAGCCCTTGAGCCAGGGTCCCACATTCCCTCGTTTTCCCTTTGCTTTTCTCCATCTCCTGCGAAATTGCTTTCTTACATTCCAAACTGTAAAAGTTGGTTTACTCTGGAAGTTTTGTATTTCTTTCCACACTCATTTTCTAGCTGTTCTCTCCCTCAAAACCATGGTTTTGAATGTCAGCTAGATGCTACTGATGCCCACATTATTTTTCTAGTCCAAACCTTTCCGTTGAATGCTAAATCCAGATGTCCCACCCTGTTTGTATGTCTAGTAAACATATCAAATGATTCACACCTAAAAGTCAATTGTTATTTTCTTCTTGATTAACTTATCCCACAGTCTTCCCTGTCTCAGGCAACTGTGACCACACTCTTATGGTTTGACAGAACAAAAAGTTCAGAGTTGTTCGTTTTACTTTATTTGTGTATGTTTGCATTACATAACGGTTATCTTTGTTTTGGGTAACTGGTTTGTTTTGGGTAACTGGTGCATCTACATAAAATATTTTGATGATTTTTTTTTATCTTTTCATTCCCCTTCTCTAACATCCTTATCTCCCAAAAGATTGTGGTTTTTATTTCCTACTATTGCTGCTTTACTTTATTCTTTTATTTATTTATATTTTTGTTTCTTCATACAAGAGAACCATGTGATGTTTTACTCTGTCTGATTTCCTTCAATTAACAGTATAGTCTCAAGTTCTATTTTTCTTCAAATAGCATTTTCTCTCTCTCTCTCTCTCTCTCTCTTCTCTTTCTTTCTCTCTCTCTCTCTCTCTCTCTCTCTCTCTCTCTCTCTCTCTCTCCCACACACACACACACACAAGAAAATCCTGTATTAAAAAGTATATTACTATTGGGGAGATTAAAATTGGTGAAGTAAAGACCAGCTGTAAAATACAGCCTCTACAGGACCTGGAATGGAAACAGTGGAAAAACAAATTAGTGAAGAAAAACTGAAGTAGATCTTTGGGAATCAAGAAAGTTTGAAAGGACAACTAGAAGCTGAAGATAATCTTCAGAAAAGAATGAAGTAGTCTAAGAAGATAACCTCAGTGCTGGGCGAGAGAATTTGTTATCACTAATGCAAGGTAATCCTGGAAGGGATCAGCAGCTCCAAGGAGAAACAGCAGGCCAGGCCAGCAGCACTAACTGCAGGAAAAGCCCAGGTTATTATTAACTGCAAAATAAGTATAGGGTTTTACCCTGAAAGTAACTCCTACATAGCAGGAGACAGCTGAAGAAGGAATTCATTGCAGCGCTGGCCAAATTTAAATGTTTAATTAGGAGTCATTTGGGGAAGGGGTTAAATTTTTAAAACTGAGCCACAGAGCAACTCCACTTCAGGGTTTCTGGGATTTCAACTTACACCACAAAGCTACAATGATAAAAATAGGTTGGTACTAGCACAAATCAGACGCGCAGATCAATAGAACAGAATAGAGGATGCAGAAATAACCCCAGGCACATTCATCCATCTGATCTTTGACAAAGGGGCCAAAAACATCCACTGAAAGAAAGATAGTCTCTTTCACAAATAATGCCAGGGAAACTGGCTACACACGTGCAGAAGACCGAATCTAGACCCATGTCTTTTACCATGTACTAATAATCAAAATGGATCAAAGATCCAAATGTTAAAACATAGATATTTAATCTGCTAAATAATAAAATAGATAAAAATTCTTAAAGACAAAGGCATAGGCAAGGACTTTCAGAACAGAATCCTCATTGCACCAAAAACACCAAAAATCAACAATTGAAACTACATCAAAATTAAAATCTTCTGTACAGTAAAGGAAACATTCAAGAGAGCAAAGACACAACCAACAGAATGGGGAAAAAGTTTTGCTACTCAATGAAAACAGGACTAATATTTGCAGTATATAAAGAACTCAAAAGGATTAGACTCCCAAAAATAAAAGGCCCAATCAAAAAATAAATGGGCAAGTAAAACCAATAGAAGTATAAATAATCAATAAATAGATGAAAAATCTCCAACATCTCTGGCTTCAATGTTGGGGACCAGGTTGTATAAGGTTAAGCTGCTGAACACAGGAACCTCCATTCAGTTGGAAAAGAGTAGATGCATAGTGTTCTGAGGTCAAGATACCACCACAGCTGAAGCAGCCACGGCCATGGGCTGCTGACATCCCCTACTCCGTAGCACTAAAGATGACAACCTCACAGATCAAGCAGTCCTCTTAACTGGCAAAATTTACTGCTTGGAGAATGCTTTGAACTCACTTTCCAAGGTCCTGCTCAGTGCCCATCTTGTCTGTGTCCCTTTCCTTTCTTTGAAAACCAAATAAAATATGGGCTGACCAGTGGAGCTTTTTGCCTTTTCTCCTGAGAGAGTTCTGAACTTCATGAAAGCCCCCAAAATCACAGTAATGGTCTCTTTTACTCAAGTCATTCACTATCCATTTGTTTAGGAGATTGGGGCTAGGCCAAGACCCTGGTATATTAGAGAAATGAAAAAATGTTGAGATTCCACCTCACTCCAGAAAGAATGGTTACCATCAAGAAATCAAATAATAACTAACGCTAGTAAGGCTAGGGGGAAAAGGAACTCTTCTACAGTGCTGCTGGAAATATAAACTAGAACAACCACTATGGAAATCAGTATGAAGATTCCTCAAGAGTAGAAATTCCATTCAACCCTACCTGGCATCTTCATGAAAGAGCTAAAGAAACTGTATGACAGGGTTACATGGATACCCGTGTTTGTAGCAGCACAACTCATACTTGCTAAATCTTGGAAGCAGCCTATGTATATTCCCACCAAGAGATGAGTGGCTAGAGAAAGTGTGGGGTTTACATACTATGAAGAACTACTCTGCCATAAAGAAAAATAAAATTTGGGGTTATTTTTAAATGTAACTTGAGACAATATTAAGTGAAAGCAATCAGACACATAAGGTAAAAAATCGTATGGTTTCCCTTACATGAAAAACCCAAAGCAAAATAAAAGATAGATGACAGACAACCACAAGATAGCTTTTTCTGCAAATGGGAAAGGGACCTAGAGCAGAAGGGAAGGAGAAGTAAAAAGAATTAAAGTGTGTTATATACATGTCCCAGTTGCCCAGAGTGAACATAGTTGTGTACTTCAAACATGTATTAATAAACCAATAAAACTTAAACCCTGAGGAAAAAGCAAAAACAACCAAGTTATTACTAACTCAACTACTTCTTGCCTTCTCATTGCCACCATCCCTGTCCAAACCAGCATCATTTCTTATCTGAACTATCCTCAATAGCCTCCTAATTTTATTACCTGTCTTTATTCCACAGAGCAACCAGAGTGACCCTGTTAGGTCATATTATATCATTCAAGTTCTATAGTTATGCTCCATTTCACCCATGCTAAATATCAAGACCCCAATATGATTTCTGTGAAATAAATTCTATCTGAAAATTTAACCTGTGATTTCTGCATTTATTTTTCCAAGATTCACTTCACATTTTAAAACAAAAAACCAATAAACATGGAACTATCCATCAATGATCTAGGATTTCTTCTTTTATATGTCTTTTCTAAATAACAGTAGCAGAACAGTTGAATAGGAACGGATCTATTAACTCTTACAAATTGCTTGACAAATCATAGTTAGAGTTTTTTATAGGATACTGTGAGTTTGTGTATATAGGTTTCCAGGATCTGTTCCTTATTTAAGCAACATCAGCATTGCAAGCTGGAACAGAGATTTAGAAAAGGGAAAAAATATACGTCAGCTGATGAGGTAAAAATGAATTAATTTAAGACAATCTCAGCAATTTTTGTGCTATTTATTTCTTATTCTATTTTACCAGCAAATTACAGAGGTTTTCACTGCTAACCTACAAGTATTTACTACTTACCTCACACTAAACATGAAACTTAATTTCTATTTTATGAGGCTGGAGCGAGTATATGTCAGGGGAAAGAGTGAGGAAGGGAGGGGGAGAGATAAAGAGGGGGAGAGAGAGAGAGAGAGAAGGAGATGGCTGGTTAGAATACAGAAAGGGTGGTCAGCCACTAAACAGTCCACTTGGGCACTAAAACAGGTCTCAAACAGAAGTGTAAGAGTGTTTCTCCTTTCCATTCATTGAAACCTAAAGAAAAAAATGAAAAATATAGAGAAAAGCAACTGACTTTTGGTTTACTAGAAAATATCACAACCCTAAACCAGAAGCTATTTAAAATATCTACCAAATTTAAGACTAAATCAACAGAAGATGAGCAAAGGAGATATATTTCTGTGCAAATCTTGGGCACAATAAGGAGCTCTCTGGTTGTAAGTGGCAAACTATAAGCAAGTCAGCCAGTGAGCCCTGCTTGGCACTAGAAATGTGAGAAAAATTAGATGAGCATCTCTGAGCCCCATTCAACAGCCCAATGGGGTGGAAGAGGCACAGCTAAGCAAGTGGTCACTTACACAAGACAAGCATGGAAGGATGGAAGGGAGAAAGAAAATGACAATCGGAGGTGTAGTTGCTGAAGCAGAGCAAATGCTGCATCATGATGCAAAAGACCTGAGATTCTGGCATCTCTAAGCTCTAGGAACTCCTGCCTGACGTAGCCAGTGATCTCTATCCAGACAGCCTATAAGGTCCTTGCTGTTAGTATAAAGAATTAATCTTCTTCAGCTGTCTTGTGTCTCCCAAAAGCCATGACAGGGAGTGATATATTCAACTAGTATTCCACGTGACCACACAGAGGCAGTGGCAGAGAGCATTTCCCCCACCATTTCCAGCCCACCAAAGTGAGGTATCCTTACTGTGTGTGTGTGCACGTGCGCATGTGTGTGTGTGTGTGTGTGCACGCGCGCTCCTGTGTATTCCAACACTATTCATCCTGCACACTGAACTTGACAGGCAGATGTTATTAGGCTCTGTACAGGAAGTCAAGACATGAAATTGCCAATCAACTTTAAACAACTGCATGTTAGCTCTTGCCACTGTGTGTGAATATGTTCAGCAGATCTCGTTGTAGAGGCCAGAAGTACAGAGATACTATCAACTTCACCTTTTATCATAATGCAACTATTTATACAACATTTCATTAAAAATAGGAAACTCTGAAGCAAATGCAAAATCAGACAGGATCCTAGAGCAGCAAGTTGACCTACAGAAGGCAAATTTCTAAGGTATGCAAGGAAAAACCTCAACTCACTTTTAAAGGAGAAAATTAAGTTGTTTTCAAAAATACTTATAGCAGCATTTAGTTGCAGAATATAGGGAAGCATTCACTGAAGTTTCCAGAAAATAAGCTATATTATTCTTGTGTTATTTTGTTATGAAATTTTGTTTTATATTTTTCCAGAAAATGAAAGAATTTTATAAAGGTAATCAATTTTCAATGTAAAGAAACCAACTCATACCTGAAAATTACTTGATAGTAAAATCCAATTGGGTGATGGATGGAGGGGCCCATGGAAAAAGGATTTGATGTGAAAACTGAATTGTGGAATTACATAGTCTTAAACAAGGCATGGTAGACAGTTTATACTGATAATGTAGTGCACAATAAACTATCATGATTTTATGCATCCAAAGAATATATACAGCACCAATACTAATAAAACTAAATCTATAGGAAAATAGAAATAAAATAAGAGGAAAATTAACTTTTCTATTCCATAAGAGTTCAAGGAGAGACAAAAATAATAATGATACATAGACTTTAAGTAACAAAACATATTTAATAATATTTGAGAAGTCAATGTTCTCTTCCCAAATATCCAGGGAAATTCATAAAACTACACATGCACTGAATCACACAGAAAATATGACTATAAATCATGTGTTAAAATGAAGTGTTGACTAGAGGTGATGGGAAAGGTCTGATATTCTGTGCTGCTCACCAGGTACCAGATGTGTTTTTAGTTTCAAGGATCAATACTGAGTGATATGGCCTCTAAAGCCTTGATTCAGGAGACCAAGAAAACCAGCATTTCATAATATCACAAAGGAAGTAGAAGCTCAATCATATTCAAATAAATGGGACATGTTCTATTTTTTCCAGAAAATATATAAAGTTCCAAAATATTCTCCAAAAGAGAGAGTCACTTAATTTATCATTACCAGGGAGAAAAATATTGTTAATAATAGATATTATTTATCTATTAAATAACCGCCACACTCGGTTCTCTTCACATCATTTAAGATATATCTTTTAAAATGAATCATTTCTTTGTATCATTTGAAGGGTTTGTGATATGGTTTTTGTACCTTTCTTTCAAAAGAAGTTGTTTTTGAAATATAACTCATATACACAGAATTCACTTTTGTAATGTGTTCAGATCTTTAATTTAATTACAAAGTTCTACAATTACTACCACTGCTTCCAGATAACATATAATTCCAAAATTTTATCATTCCAAAAAGAAATCCTGTACATTACCACTTATTCCACATAATACCTTCCTCCCAACTCCTGACAACCACTAATTTACTTTTCATTTGCCTATTCTGCAGTAGCTTGAATGTTTAGATTGTTCCCAAGTTCATGTATTACAATACTAATCTACACTGCCATGGTGAGGTGTTTAGTGGATGATGAGGTCACTAATCCAGAGCCATCATGAATGGAATCAGTGCCCTTAAAAACCAGGTTAGAGAGAAATTCTTTGTCTCTTTTGCCATGTGAGGTTATATCAGGATGAATCAGGACATGGATTTCACTAGACACCAAATCTGCTGGCATATTGATCTTGGATTTCCCAGTCTCCAAGACTGAGAAAGAAATGTCTGCTGTGTTAATAAGCCATGCAATCTACAGTATTCTGTTCAACAGAAACAGGAAGCTTTCCATTTCCAACTATACGTTTAAAGAATTCATGTAGCATTAAGATGTTTTGATAATTTTTTTCCTGTAAACTCAGCTGGGGCTGACATTTACCTGTATGGTAATTCCAGTACAACTTTCTCTAATTCTCCTGTACAGGATGATCTGTCCAAGCTTTATCTCTAAGGCAGCACAATCAGTAAAACTATTTTCATTTAAAAATGACTATATTTTAAAACATTTTCATAAAGGAGATGTGCAAAATAAGCTTCATTTTTTTATTTACTACTCTTACAAAACGTATCCCATCACACCTTTTTGAGACTTCCTAGGTAGTGTGGTATTTTCTATTTATTTGGACCTGCTATGTAATTCAGGCTCACCTTGAACTTGCTGTGTGATCCCCTTGCCTCTGCTTCCTAAGTGCGGGGATTACAGGAGTGTGTCCCCATACTCGGTTCTCTTCACATCATTTCTTATTTTGCATATTTATGATTATGTTACTCTTTTGGGACTGTTTCTTAATATTTTTGTGCTCTCATTTTTTTGGTTAAGTTGGCTACTGGTATGACAGTAAAGCTCTATTGTCAACCTGACTGGGACTATGAGACACCTAGCAGATTAGTACAGCACATGTTTGCGCGTGGCTGTAATGGCATAGCCTTGGGGTCTGTATCTGGTCCCTCGCCTCTTCCTCTCTGCATTGCTTCCCCTGTGTGCTCCTTGGCTGCCATGAAAGCATTTTTGCTCTCCAAGACCTTCTGCCATAGTGTTTCTGTATTCTGATCATGAAGTAAAACCTCCTATGCTGTGAGCAAATAAACCTCTCCTCCTTTGAATTGTGGATATTGGGTTTTTCATTCCAGCAATAGGAAAGTTGACCAATAGAATGATTTATCTGCTTTTCTGATTTTTTCAGTCTACTGAGTAACTTAATATAAGCAACTGTCCCTCTTTCATGGTTTCTGCTTTGTATCCAGTTTTTAGTCATTGTCCTTTACTATCTATTCTATCATTCTTCCTTAGAACCCCTGAGTTTTAGCAGAGCACATGATTTTCAAAGTAACAACATTTTCAAACCTAAATTGCAATTCTGCAGGGTGACATGACTAAATTTTGGCAATGTAATGTAAGTTAATACAGTGTTTGCTTTTTCCAGGAAATGTCCTTAAAAAACAAATATGCTATTTTTCCTTCTTATTGATTCAAATGCAAATAAAACAACCAGAGCTCTTGAAGAGGAAAAGATCTTGGAATGTAAGTCAAATATGGTGGTATAAAAAGCTAAGTAGAGTTGCCAAAAAATTAAATTCTATACAAAATGTCTATTGCAGAATTTTATCTAAAAGTATTTACTTAAAGAATGGTCATTTTTAAATTTTTTAACCAAATGCAACCATAATAACAACAAAATTAACTGAGGATATATATAAATATATTTGCCCTTTTCTATCTGGACAGGGCCTTCCTCAGTTGTCTGTGGAATTTCAGTGAAATTTCTATTTGTAAAATGTTTTTGGAAAGGTATGTAATGTTTCCAATTGTTGAGGAAAATATTTCTTAGTCATTTGCTTATTTTACAACCATTTCTTAGTTAAAATTCAGAGGTGACAGAAATTATTCAAGTTATATATTTTAGAACACCAAATCCATGGTTTAATCAGCTGGTAATTTTTGTGTTGTTCTAGTCTGAGTTGTTTTGTTCTGTTTTTTAAAGGGATCCTCTCATCTTCCTTTCAAATAATATTCTGTGGTTAACCAAGTAACTATAAATAATTATTTAATGGTGGTCTCTTCAGAGATAATCCAGAAATAATTCTTTTGTTTGTAATGCCTTGTTCAGGGGATCTCAGCATTAAGAAGGTTATTTATATATTGATAAATGATATTGCTAGTTCTAAAATATTGAGCTGATATGAGAATTTAATATCAGCAATAGTGGAAAAAACCCTCTTTCAGTAGAGTTAAATGGTCTGAATGTAGTTGTACCATTATCCAAAAATCTATCCAGCTGATAAAGTGCCAGTGACCAAAAGTTTTCTCTCATTGCTGAGACAAAATACCCAACATGCAAAATGAAGGAAGGAAAGGGTTTTTTAACTCACAGTTTGTGGAGGTATCAGTCCATAATCAGCTGGCTCCAAGGCAGTGTGGCATGGCACAGGGGCAACACTTCAAGGCAGTGGCCAGCAGAAGTAGCAAGAGCAAAAGAGGGGAAGAACAAATCTCTTCTCCTCCCTTATATTATACACAGGCCACTCCCCACTCCCCCCGCCCAGGGCAGATGCAGCACTCACAAAATCTCTATGTCCTCCTCCTGCACAAGATGAGGATGTTTACAAAGGAAGGATCCTGGCTCCCTGCTGAGTCTCTTACTTAAACTTCTAAACTTTTCAAGGTGACACAATGTGTCTACCATAACAATCTGTTGTCATATAAAATAATCAGCCAGAAAGGACAGTAATTGCAGAATTTAGAAACAAGTTACAGAATTTAGTATTATAAAAAATTCAAAGATTGTTGAAACTGGCTTTTCATATTATAGAAACAGTTATAAAATATACCCAATAGTATGAAACTAAAGCAGGTTTATATGATTCCAAATCTAGACTTTCTCCTATTCCATAGAGTCCTGTTATGCCTTATGTGAAGGATACTTGTTCGTATTGGATATTAATCTAAAAACAAAAGTTTACACTGAAAAATAGATCTCTTCCTCTTGAAGTTTTCCCTGAACTAGTATGTAGTGACCTTCTTTATCTCTTTGGATCATTCTTGGTTTGAAATTCACATTGTCTGCAAACAGGATTGCCACTCCTGCTTTTTTTTTGTTTCCTGTTGCATGAAGTATTGTTTTCCATCCCTTGACTTTCAGTCTATGAGTGTCCTTTTGGGTTAGATGGGTTTCTTGTAGACAGCATATGGTTGGATGT
>PVJX010030966.1:0-21592 GCA_004027295.1 Dolichotis patagonum
GAGGAGCAAATAAATGGATTATGTCTGAAGGAAATCCAATATTTCACTGGTTCCTCCAGAGAGGCCCCGGGCAAGAGGATGTCCCTTAGCGCAATCACACCAGACACACAAACGCTTGTACTGTTGCCAGGACCACCTCAGCTGTGTGAAATTGACAAGGTCCAAGGAAAGCCTACAATCCTGAAGAGTACTGCTTTAGGGAGACATTTGGGTCTTGTTTTTATTGTACCTATCCACACATATTAACTGTATGAATCAGTGGGCTTCAGTCACATCCACATGTCAGTATGCATACACACTTTGCTCTTTTTGATCTTATGATGATAAAACAGTGATTATTGATGACTAAGTGGAATGCTAGCAATTTGACAGTATCTTTTAACTTTTGTTTTTCCAGTTACACAGGATATCATTTAAGAAAAAAATTCAACGATTGTCAAACCATGTGATACAAACTTCCAGCAGGCTGAACACTATGTAAGTTCGTAACTTGGTGACCACATGCTTAGAGGAGTCTGTGATTATACTGGACAAATTATAGTAGCTGGATGCCTCACATGCCACAGTGTGCTGTGCACTGGTGTAGGTCACTCTTCGTTTTTGTGGGTGGAAAACTACCAAATGGAATAAAATAAGGTGGTATATTCATTATGAGAGCAAAATAATCGGCTCTACATTTCAGGTCCTCACGCCCTGTGAAGAACCCTACACTGAGACAAGGATGCTATTGGATAGATACGACATACGTGCTCAGACCGAAGTACACCTAGCTGTGACTGCCGCTCAGCCTGCCACAGATCGAGTCCAACAGTTGCGGGTGTTCAGTATGTATCTAGCTTCAGTCAAGCCAACTCATGAAGGCGGATTAAACACTGGCCCCCAACACAGAGGCGGAGTTGAAGGGTGCAAGAGACAATCTAGACAGCCTGCGACAGGCTGAATTCACTTACTATAATGAGCGCTGTTTTAGGATAAAGAGATTTTTAAATACGAAGAAGCAGATTTCAGGAGATTTTCTCATAGGAGAGAGGCAGACGTGTTAGCCTGGGGAAGGGTGAGGTGTTCACTAAATGGGGAGGCAGTTAACCAGCAGTGGGGGATAATGTTAGTTAGAATCCCACATTCGGAAAAGGCTGTGTCCAGACCAACTGGGCCTCCTGACCGCTCTGCTATCCATGGTGGCTGAGGGTCAGTGATGCTTCACCAAAACTCCCGAGGCTGAAGGGAGCACACCAATGGAGAGCTCACGGAACCCCACTTTTATGAGAGTTCCCTGGGGGCGTGCGTAAGTTACATTGATGCCCCCCGGTCACCCCCACTCCAAAAATTAAGACACCGCCATATAATATAGTTAATGGTGGCAGGAAGAGATATCCTGACGATCATGAGGAGGAAGGTTGACCGTGCTGCACTGCAGAGTGCCATGAGAGACAGTCTCACTGCAGGCCTGTGCTTTATGACTGAGCAAACTGCTTATGACTTGGAAGGCAGACAGGGAATCACGGCCAATTTATTGGAACTCGTTGGTTAATGTATCATATATGAACAAGGGCCCGTTCTGTCAAAGAGACACAGTGAAACCTCTGAAATTCTTACCGCCTTGTTCTTTGAGGGGCGGAATTGTATCATGAGCATACTGCAGGCAGATGAGACATTGGTAAGACTTGTTGGTAAGACGGTTAGCTCCGCGGGCAGTGTGATAATACTGCCTGACATGCAAGGGCACTGCGAGATCAAAGCGAAGTCTCTTTATAAGGGCAGGCTAATGGGAAATGGGCCGAGGGAGACCTGGGTTCACTGGCCACCTCATTTCTAGGCTGAAAGGTTTTCTGCACAATGCTTTTTCCCATGAAATATACATAACTGTAGGTTAAGGGGAAATTAGTAACTCAAAAAAGGAAGCTATATGAAGTGATTTAACAAGAATGAGTTAGTTATTTCTTTATGTCTATTCCTTCCATTAACTGGACCCTTTAGACATATTCATGTTAATACAGTTAGTGCATGTGTTACATAAATGGTCAGGAAAATTAGATTGTTTCTCTGCAAGATAGGAAAGACCAAAGGCAGGGAGGTGTGTGCAGTGAAGGGTTAACTCAGCCTTGCTGCATTTTCATTCAGGAAAAAGATCTATTTTCAGACTGGGTCCTGAGGGAGGAGCTCTGAGCCCCTGAAATGGGCCTGGTGTGCGTGTAGTGAGTGCCTGTGGGGAGGAGCAGGTGTCTTCAGGACCCTGTTGGCAGGGGGCACCCAGAAGCTTGTTCTTGGCTTCTCTAGATTTCGCCTGCACACTTTTCCCCTTGGCTGACTTTAATCTCTGCCCTTCCTCGATACTGAATGTTGTCAATACAGTAGCTTTGGTGAGTCCCGTGTCCTCTGAGCAAATAACTGAGCCGGGAGGTAACCTTGCAGTCCCCTAACATCCTGTATCCGATGTGGTCTTCTTTAATTTAGCCAAATAGGAATTTTCTCACACAGGTTGGTTCTTCCTCAAATACTGAAAATTTTAAATGATTTTTTTTGAAAAAAATTTCCCTATTTTTTTCTCCTTCTAAGGCTCTAATTGAACATATATTTGATTATCTCCAATGTCTCCTATGTCACTAATGTTCTTTTCATGTTTTTATCTTTCATTCATCATTTTTTCTAACTGAATGATTTCTATAAATTTTCCATGTGTTGTTAACATATCAAAAGTATTTTCCATCTCAAATATTGTTCTTTTTTGTTTTTACATTTAAGTTTTTAAGAATTCACTATTCTGTGGAGATTCTCCATGTATCCATTCATTATGTTTATCTTTTTATTTACATCATTGAATATAAATATAATTGTTTTCAAAATTTGCTAATTTCAACTGCTGTTTCATTTTAGTATCCATTTCTGTAAATGCTTATTTTTTGATTGTGGGTTAAATTTCACATTTTCTCATATCTTATAAATATTTTATTATTTGCTAGATATTCTAGAAGTATCTGTACAGAATGTGAATTACAAGATCTACATCCTTTAAAGAATCTTAAAGTTGTTGAAAACAGTTACTAACCTTGAAGCTCTCTGTGGTCCTTCTGATATTCACTTGCAGATTTTATTATGATGTATCTGGGCTTCTTTCTTTCTCTCTCTTTCTCTGTTTCTTTCCTTTTTTTTTTATTTTCAGTTCTGGGCATCAGAACCAGGGTCTTGAATGCATTAGGCAAACACTGAGTCACTGAGCTCTATCCCCAGCCCTAGGGTGGCCATTATTTAGACCATAGTCTTTGCCCTTAAGACATGGGCTTTCTGGTGCTTTTATATTCTTGTTTTGCCAGAACTCCATCATTCTCCAACACAGTGCAAATTCCAGTGCATCTTCTCTTTTCTCAGTTCTATGAGACCTGTTCTCTTTTATGCCTCATTGAGCAGTTTTTGTAAGTATAAAAATACCCACGTGCCCAAGGGTACATGCAGAGTGCTCGCCTCTGTGCAGCTCTCTGCTCTCTAACCCTGCAAGTTCCAGCTGCGTTAGCAGACTGGAGCTCACTCTGCCTCCTGAGCTTAAGGGACCACCATGTTTTCTTGGTCCACAGTTTATATTTTATCTTTGTTCAAGCACAGACCCCTTTACCCGCTGTGGTCATTTCTGTCTTAAAATTGTATCTGTGTTTGAAGCACAGGAAAAGCCTACCAGTTTCATTATACCTTGCCTAATTGTGTCAGCTGCAAGAGATTAACTTTCTGTGTTTATCTTGCATCATTCCTGTCCTGTAGGTGATGTGTCTTCCACTGTGACTGTTTCTTGTGTATGTACTTTAACTTCTTCAATAGTTTGTAACATTTTTGCAGGAAGGGAATTTTTTTAACATACAATTTATTTTCTTTACTAGTACCTTTCCAAGGACTTTCCCATACTGGATACTGAACAATATTTTCTAAGTAAACTAGTGAACAAGTAAATAACATTTTGTTTGAGTAGAAACATTCAATCAAGAGCCTTATCACTGCCCTGACTGCCCTTTCATTTTTGCTGTGGTCCAGGAAGGGCACCTCTGTGAGTGACTCAGTGTCCCAGGGCCTGGCCGCTCTCCGGAGCCATGTTCAGATGCAGCCAGGAGATGTCCTTTGCTCAGCCTTTAGGCCTTGGGCTGGATCACTGAGTCCACGCTAAGCTTCTTGCTCTGGGGCTACTGGAAGAAGTTAAAACACTGCACTCTGCCTTGGCCGGATTTTGTTATCTCTAAAGCCTTATTTTACAGATTCCTGCATTTTATTTTGTTGAGTATATTGTGAAGGAAGATTATATATGTCTATATACTGATTCTATATTCACGTATGTATGAATATAGAATCAGGATTTCTATGTTTTCCTTCCATCTTTCTATTCATTGTCTAAGAAACACTAAGTAACTTCATTCTGCAATCAGCCATTATTCTTAAGTGATCTTTATGGAAAATGAAACTCACCTTGAACTAAAATTCTCTTGTCTTATTAGAGTTGTTTGTATTCACTGCTTGCTAAATTGAACCCTTGTTCAGTAAGGACTCATGAGGAGACATGCTCCCTCAACTGGAAAGTGAGAGGAAATCTTCAAATCACTGAGGAAAAGCTGTAGACTTATTTTAAGTAAAAATTAAAAAAAAGAAAAAGAAAAGCTCCTCCAATTACCATTGTAACAAAACATTGTTTTTCATCAGACTAAGAAAGACTTTGCTGTGTGTGATTCTCTGCCTTGTAGCCTTTACCCTTTCTGCATAGATTAAGATGGCTTTGTTAGTCCAGTATTGTTTTCTGTACACTTACAAAGTTGTCTGCAGGTGGACAAGGTCAGGATTTTTAGTTTTTCACTCTAGAACATACTAAGTGAGCAAAAATAATACATTTTCCACACACTATGTTACTTTTATGTGTTTGAGCACGGGCTGTGGTTACATATTTTTGAATTTTAAAAAGTCATTAGTTTTAACAAGAAATGGATAGTTAGGTAAATGCATAATTACAAACTGCCAAGAAGATGAATTCCTTTTTCTGTGGTATTTAAAGGTCACTTCCAATGTTATACGCACAATATTCTGTTTCTTGAGCATTAGTCATGCAGTTCCACACATTTATTGTTCTATTTTTCTTATGCTGTTCCGGTAGCTTGAAATAGTCTCTTTTCCATGTACAAAACCATTTTTAATTGCAAGGCCCAACTCAACTGGAATGTTTATAGGGAATTTCTGTTATAATTAGTGATGAAGAATATGGGCTCTGGAACCAGGTTTTCTGAGTTCAAATTCTAAATTTATCATTTATTGAGCCTGCAATTTTGGGAAAGTTACCTTGTCTGGTTTGAGTGTGTTTGTTGATTAAATGAAGAGAGTAATACATGGAAGTTTAGCGTATACTTGGGAATTAAGTGTGAGACTGCATGAGGGAGTGTAAGTATGCAATCACAGAAAACATGTAAGAATGTTAGTTATTATCCCTCTAAGTCAGAGAAATCATTCTTTTCTGCATATGCTCATAACAATTTCCATCTATTTCTCTCCTGGGACTTATTTTTTCTGCTTTGTGTTAGGGTGACATTATACCCTAAGCTGCTTATGGGGGAGATGATATTTAATTTATTCTCTGTGTTCTCCCAGTGGTTACCATACTGTTTTGCACATAGGTAATATCTAATTATATTTCAAAAAGGAATTAGCAAATAAAATTAGATTAGGCCCTTGGCTAGATAACATGTCTTCTTTGACTAAAATGTGCAACTCATAGTTTAATTTGGCACCATAATTTTAGCAATAGGAAGCAAAGAGCAATAAGAGGGAATGTGATCCCCCCTTCTTTCGGGGTCCCTTAGCCAACTTTAACTTGAGATGTGTCAATCCTATGAATTTGTGTCAAATTATACACATAATCCTAGGAACTAGATGCTAAATCATGTAAACCTGGGTGAAAATGTACAGTTTTCTGATTAATTATGTTCAGCAGTTGCTATTAAAATCTTCCTGAATTTAAAACACATCCACACTGAGACTTTTGCTTCTGCCACAACAGAGACACAGAGACTGTTTTCCCTATTCCAAATCAAGCAACTAGAAAATAGCTGAATATATGAGACAAGATCTTTCATATTTTGGAAAAAAAACAGCACATGTCAGTGATACAGCAAAGTCATGACACAAATGAGGTCTTGGATCATTGAACTTTACTGCCTAAAGAAAGATTTTAGATCATAGCCTTGGAAATCACAGTAGAGCCCAGCAGCTTGGCTGAACGAAAGAGTCAGAGTTGTTTTCAGAGGACAATTTGACTAGATTTGGGGAGCCAGAAGATAGGCCTATGAATGAATCCTGGCGATCTGCTCTAGGTTTCCCTGAGTCTTCTGCTAAGTATGAGCCACAGAAAGTTATTCAGATGGGGGCAAAGGAAAACCAGAAAGAAGCTGGTAGAACAGGGCTATAGGTGATGTGTGCTAGGGATAGGAGCTGATTTTAAGAATAGAAAAGCTTCCTATGATAGAGTTCAGCCACAGAGTTCTCAGAAAGGTATTTCCTCAGCTTGGGGGTTAAACTGGCCTCGGTGTAAAGCTTCTGTGTATTCACATTAAAGCTTAAAAGCAAGCCTAAAAAGAATCAAATTCATTTTAAATACCGCAACTGAATTCTAGAACAAAGATCAGTGTATTTAAATGAATATAACAATATCTAATACCAATCAGCATAAACTCACAATGCTAATTGTTCAATATAAATATTCCATTCACTTGAAGAAACAAGAAAGTGCTATGTATACTGACACAAATGATAAAATTACTAGGTAAGAACTTTAAAAAATCTATCATAAATATAATCCAAATTCAAACCACATATGAGAAACTTACAATGATGAAGAGTGATATGGAAGATATATAAATGATCCCATCAGAACTTTTAGAGCTAAAAATATAGTCTTAATAACAAAAATTTTGCTGAATAAGATTAACGGATTACATAGTGTATAAGAAGGTGTATCAGCTTCAAAACAGCAAAAGAAACATCAAAAGTAAAACTGAAGAAGAACAGATTGTAAAAGAAAAAATTGAGAGTAGGAATAAGCTGTGAGACAATATAAATGGTCCTAAAATGTGTTTATTTTGATTACCAGGAACGAAAGAGAAGGATAGTGAACAGAATAATGAAAAAAACAATGGCCTAAATTTTTGAAAATTTGTTCAAAAGTATACACTCATAGATCCAATAATCTTGCTAAATGAACATCAAGTGTACTCAAATTTCTGTAAACCAATGATATGGCAAAAAAATTTAAAAATAGCCAAATAAAAAGAATGTTGTGCATAGATACTAATTTTTCATACCACATGACAGAAGACTTCCTGTGAGTAACTATGCAAGCAGAAGACAATGGAGCAGTACAGAAAGGAAAGGAAAATGTACAACTAAAATTCTTTACCAGCACACACAAGTTTTTAAAAATGGAAAAAGTGCTTTTCTAGACTTATCATAGCTGAGAGGATCCAGCATAGCAGAAAGATACAGGATAAAAAAAGTACTGAAGCAAGTTTCCTTCAGTCAGAAGGAGAATTATGCCTTAGGGAAATTTGGAGCCATGTAAAAGAATGAAGGGCAATTAAAATGGGAGAGATGAGGGTAAATACATATATGATTTACTTTAATGTAAAGCACATTAAAAGATAGTAGAGTGTTTAAAGCAGACATAATGATATGTGAGGCTTTCATACATGTAAGGATAAAATCTATGACCATATCACAAAGGAAAAAAGAAAGGCAGTATCACTATACTATCCTAAAATGATGTGGCATAATACTTGAAGGTAGATATTTTGTAAATTCTAGAGAACAATTTAAAAGATACCTATACATAAAGTATAATTAAAAATAAAATGGTGGAGATGATATAGAAAAATGAAATCTATACAGCTGATTTCAAGTAAGATAGAAAAAAAAGTGAGGTAGAGAACAATAAAAACCATTTAGGACACAGAAAAGAATAATGGCAAAATGGTATTTTAAAACTCAGTCATATTAATACTTACGCTGCATTTAAATGGTCTACACACATCAGATAAAAGGCAAAGAATGTCATTTAATGTAAGATGCTGATATATATTGTCTAAAAGGCACTCTATTTTCAACTAAAGACACAGCTAAGATTAAATTTCTAAAAAGTAATAAAAGATATACACTAATCAAATGAAAGTCTACTATGTCTGCATCATGTTTTAGAGAAAAGAGAGACATACTTCAAAATACATAGAAGAAGATCTGAAATAACTGCCAAGAAAAATGGGAAACATGAACAATTATTTTTGAAGATTTCAGTATTTCTCTCTTAGTAATTGGATCAGAAAGTACAGAGAAAATCTATAAAGATGTGAAAAAGTTGAACAACATGATCTATTAACTTGTTCTAATTTGGAATTTACATTAACAGTGCTCAAAAGCAATAGTGTGAGTCTTTTTAGGGAGGGAACATTTATTAAGATGTAAAATATTTAAGCTGTTAAACAAGTCACAATAAAGAAAGGTATTTAAGTTTTACAAAAGTAAAATAGAAAGGCATTACAAGTAGATTATAAATACTTGGGAAATTCTAAACACTTAGAAATTCTTTTTGGTACTGGGGATCAAACTCATGACCTCAGGCTTGCCAGGCAGGCGCTTGCACTGCTGAGCTAAATCCTCAAGCCCAGTAGTTAGAAATTAAATAACTCAGTTCAAAATAAACTATGAATCAAAGATTATTGTCAGAGAAATTAAAAAGTTGAAATTGCTTAAAAATGTTAAAATTTGTGGAATATCACAAAAACAGTGCTGAGAAGAAAATTTATAGTTGATTTATTATTTAAACAAATAGTTCCCAAATATATATTAGATATTCACCTAAAGAAACCAAAAATAAAGAGATAACCAAATGCAAAGCAGCTACAAAAAGCAACAAGATAAGAACTATAATTGCTGAAAGAAAAAATGGGAAAATGTAAGGGTAATTAATAAAATTAATAGTTAATTTGTTTCAAAATAATAATAATTAACCTCTAATTCCATTGATCAGAAAAAAGAAGTCACCAATACTGTGAATGAAAGAGGTCATCATAGAGATAGAAAATAATAGTAAGAAAATATGCTGAATATGTGTCAGGTAATATGACAACTTTAATAATATTGACAACCTCCCTTAAAAACACAAATTGCCTGAGTTCATCAAAGTAAACAATTCTGTCTCTGTTTAAAAACTGAAATCTACAAACATTTTTTTGCAAGAAAATACTTCACCCAGGTGACTTTCATGCCATGAATTTTATCAACTTATGAATGAAACAGTACCAGTTCTAAAAAAACCACTTTCAGATAATAAAATAGGAAACTTCAATCTGATTTGTGGGGCTATGAACACCCACCTATCAAAATCAGGTGAGATATGAGGAATAAAAACAATAGAACAATACCACTCATGAATATAGGTACAAAAATCTTTACCAACATACTGGCAGTTGGAATGTAAAACTTTCAAGTGGGGCATATGTTAGGGTTGCAAGGTTGACATATCATTAAAAAGAAGCAATTAGTGTAATTCACCATTTTAACTGACTAAAAAAGGAAGTTTGTATATGTGAATAGGAAAGCATCTATGAATACTCAGCACCGATTTACCCTTAGAATTCATCCAGTTAGGGACAGGAAAGGGGCTTTACCATCTGCTGCAGAGACTGTAAAATTAATTTCTAACAGTACTTACTGCGGAAAGACTGAACCCTTTCTTTTAAATTGGGAGCAATTTCTGGGTCTACATTTTCATGTCTATTTTTTACTGTACTGAAGTCTTTCACAGAGCAATAACACAAACAAAAAAGAATACAAATTGGCAAGGAAAAAAAAAGCAAAAACACAATCTATGCAGAGTACCTTCAAGATTCTAACAAAAAACCAAAACAGCACTGACTAAGCCAAGTAATGAATTTAATAATGTCACAAAATGTTAAGTCAGTATAAAACTCTATCAAAATATAATAAATTGAAGTAGTCAAACTACAGATTTAAATTCTATGTTATTTCAAATTAAATCTATGTTCTTTCATACTAAAAGATGCATTTCTTAGGAATCAAATTTGAGAAATATGTAAAGTGAAAGCTTCAAAACTTTAAAAGTTAGGGAACATTTTAATAATGTGAAAGTATTGCATGTTTATAAATCAGAAAATTCATTATTTAGAGGCATATTCTCTCAGATTTGATCTATGAACCAAATGTAATTCCAGTCAAAATTTAAGCAGATCACTTCGCTAGAGATTGACAGCATGCAGATTCTAAAATTTATGTATAAAAATGGTATCAAATATGCCAAAATGATACTGAAAAAAGAAAAACAAAAGTGGGAGACTTGCACTGCTTGGTCTGAAGGCTTCTGCAAAGCTATAGTAACGGAGATAGTGCACCGTTTGCCTAAAGCCTAGGCCAGGGATCAGTGAATCAGATCAGAGAGAGCAGAGACAGGCCCACGTTTCCAGAGACCGGAGATTTTTCCAAGGGGCAAAAGCAATTCAGTGGGAGACAGAATACATTTTTCAACCAATAATGCTCAAGTGATTGGACACACAAACATAGAAAAAAGAAAAGACAGAGAGCACGGACTGTACTTCACCCTGGATGCTCCCAGACGTTTGAGATTTAGAGTTACATAAGTTTTTGCTTTTCAGCTTCATTACAGGGGGACAATGTGACACATTTGACAGGAACTGTACTTTGAGTTTTAACCTTTCCTCTGGTGAGCTCTATGCAGTAGGGTGGTCTCTCACGATGCTGCCCTGAGTGGGACCAGCTGGCCCTCTGCAGTGTGCCGTGTTGCTAGGTGATGATGCTCGGTGGGCCAGGGCTGTGACTTCTCTTGTCACTTGTGATATTTTCAACTTATAGTGGGGTTGTTGGGATATAATCTCACTGAAAGTCAAGCAACAGCTGTACATTTGAACCCCCCAGACTCATGGAAATTACGTTCCTAGAGTACCCACGAGTTGTAAAAAAAAAAAAGCACAAATTTCAGATATGTTTGGAAAAATGCATATAAATGACTATCTTTATAGTTTGAACCCTAACTATGTTATATCTCCCAAAGTTGTGTAATTTAATTTAATTTACTAAAATACTGTATTAATGAAGCCCGAGAAGGTGCAGGGCATTTGGGCAGCATCTTAGGGATCTTAGTGCTTTAAGAGCAAAACCAGGAACGCCGGAGACAGCTGTACCCCTTGCCGCACCCGTTATGATGCCGGATACTGGTGCACTGCCAGGGGGGCTCACGGGGCAGCAAGCAGGACCGAATAGCTCTCTCAGCTTGGCTGCCTGCAAATCTCCCGCCCTGCCCAAAGCAATGTCAGAGGGCATTTGCATTTCCACAGGATTACAGTGTTTTCCCAAGCAATTATGAGTTAGATTCTAAGGAAAACTCTGTGAGTGACTAATCTGTGAACTCTGAACCGCAGCTTCACAGGGTATACCCCACATAACCTTGAATGTAGACACTGACTCAAAATTGATCAAGAGCCTAAAAGAAACATCTGATCATATAAAACTTCCAGAAAAATAGGAAAAACCTTGAATTAGGCAGAGATTTCCTAAGCTGAATACAAAAATTATGAACTGAGTAATAAAAATGGGAAATATAAGCTTCATCAAAATGATAATCTTGCTCTTCAGAAGACCCTTATATAAATCAGACATTTGTAGCACGTACCCAGTAAAAGACCTAGACACTGAATATCTAACAAACTCCTGCAACTCTATAGTGAGATGGCTTTCCACTGAAAATACACGAGACACATGGGCCAAATGTATGCACAGGTATTTGTAAATACCTAATATGTGTGTACAAGTATTCTCAGCATCATTAGTAAGAAAAATATTCACAAAAACCAGTGAGATGCCCCTGAGTACCTCGTAGATGTCTCCCACCCGGAAAACTGGCCGGGCCAAGTGTGGTGGGCCATGAAGCAATGCCACGTATTGTTGATGGAATTAAAAGCCATGCAGCTAGTTCGCAGAACCGCTTCCCAGCTTCTTATACAGTTAAACATTCACCCGACAATGATACTTTCAGATTTTACCCAAGAGATAAAAAAACATGCATTCCTCCAAAAAACAGCCTTACAATGTTCATGGAGTTTTGTTTTTAATGATTCAAAGTAGGACCAGACCAGATTTCCTCAGCAGCCTCACAGGTAAACAAATGGTGACACCGTTCCTTAATGAAAAGGAATTTCCCAACACGAAGGAAGCTCAGTGCGTTTTGCCGCGTAAGAGCGGCCTGCCGCGAGAGGCACGTGGTGACCCAGGCACAGGGACTTCTGGAGAGGGGAGGCAGAGGCAGCAACCAGGGCAGAGGGCATCGGCGCTACGGTGCAGAGGAACAGAATTTACTACAAAGAGGTGTGGGCAGAAAACCCTTGTGTTACGCTTGTGATGCTGGTGTACCTTTGTCAGAGTGTACTGGAGTCTCTGTTTTCAGTGGGTGAAATTTATCGTATAGAAGTAATACTTCCATAAAAATGCCGAGCTTAGTTCCCATCTTGGGGCAATCTTTGCAGGTAGCAAAACTCAAGCCTTCCATTATTTTGCCTCTTCCTTTTCACTGCTGGTGATGCTGGTATCCTGTCTTACTCACTGTGTCACTTTGAAATGTAACATTCACCTATTAACAAACAGAGCCTCTCTGCTGAAAGATAGTGTGAGCATCTATTTGTAGACTGAAGTGACAGGCAAAGTAAATATTAATCAGTCATAATCTAATTAATTGCTAAGTGGTAGCACGTAATATGAAAAGCCCCATGGAGATGAGGATAGCTGCTTTGACTGAAAGTGCTTTAATGCCTCTTGAATCCCAGGTGTGGAAAGAAAGAAAACAAATCCATCAGCGAAGCTGTCAGACACTCTGAGTCCTTGGCTCTGGAGGGAAGGGAAGGTCACTCTGCTGCCTCTCCCCAAGGCTCCCTGTAACCTCTCTCAGGCGGCAGGCAGCGGGAGTTCTGTTACCAGCTGAGCAAGCCCCATTGTTGGTGACTGACAGGGTCAGTCACCCCAGATTTTCCTGTCACTGTGCTTCAGACTTGGGCTGCAGCCTCCTGCTCCTGAAGAGAATTCCGCAGGGCGCAGGGAGGCAGAACCCAGTGTGGGCTCCACGCTGCCTGAGTCCCACATCACAGCGCTCTAAGGCAGCAGCCTACCTCAGCCCGGCAGGCTGCTACAGGCGGTGGAGGGGGTGGAAATTGGAACAGGCTCTGCAGGACTTGAACACCGCACCTTGCCTGGAGGGGCCAGTGTGAATGGGTGGTTCTTTTGTTACCTGCAGGTAAGTGTGAGGAGACAGCTAGAAGCCCGCTTTAGCAGAAAGACTGGCACATGCACGGTCCTCTCTGCTGCCAAGGGGAGGGCTCAGAGGACACTGCCTGCAGGCTGCCAGCTCCCGCTGTGACTCGTGGACCAAGCCACCAGGTCCGGCTGCATGGGTGTGTGGCTGAGGGCGGCCTGAGCTCTGTTTAACGTTCTTGTCGCCATCTTGAAATTGTGTTTTACAAGTAAGGACCACTAATAAAACTAAGGAGCCAGTGCATGAGCAGAGGAGACACGCGCAGGGGTGTGTCTGTCACCGCTTGCTGTCCACAGAGGGATAACGTGCCCAGTGCCCCGAGAGCACAGAGCCCAGAGGACTACAGGATTGAAAGTGCGTAAGAGGCGGCACGCTGTGTGCAAGAGCCAATAAGTCGAGCCATGGAGCATTTGCAGATGCCACACGTGGAACTGGAACTTTCTTCAAACGCAGAAAGGACAGTGACACCCTAGGAAAGCCAGGGAATCTGAGCACATCCTTTATTGTGTCGCTTCCTCCTATTAGCCAACTACTGTACGCATCCAAAATTAACCCACAAGAGGAGAAGGACAAACGGCAGCTCTGCTTTGTTTCCCCCTTAAGTTGTTTCTTACTCGTTCTTACACTGAGCGCCCAGTGTGCTGTAGAGCCAGTGCGTGTGGAAAGTGAAATGAAAACTATTGAGTCAGTATTGTTCATTGTTCTTACTGTTCTGAAAAGACTGAAATACAAATGCATGTGAGAGTTACAAAGTGGAAATTGTGTACTTTGGGTGATAATCTGCCTGCTCTTAAATTTTCACTTAAAGTATATAAAAAATATAAAAATAAATGGTAAAATTCATGCAAATAATAATCCATTTAACTTTTTGTTAACCTTGAGTGATACTAAGTAACAAAATGCCATGACAATAGACAAGGTCTACTGAAAAAAGGAAACGAGTTTTGTATTTCAGTACCTTTAATGACTTTCTCTTTTCTGCTTTTGGAATGAGAGTCCTACATTTTCATCTGAGCTGCAAATTGTGTGGCTGTGGTCCTGCCACCAGTACTAGGTTCTGTCCCAAGTCAGAGGCCCTGGTGCCGTTCAGTTCAGCCTCAGCTGCCGAGGAAAGTTAGGAAGGTTACTTGTTCGCGTTCAGCTTTCTGAGTGGAGATGGGCAGTCAAACGTTTGTCTGTTTTAGGTAAGGCTCTACTCCTTGTTTTAAGGCATCCAGTCATCCATGAGACAGTTGTTAAATGTCTACTGCATAAAGTTTCAAGGGTTATAATCTCAGTGAGGAGCAAGCATGGGAGTGGGAGAGTGGCCTGTGCAGCCCACAGTGGCCCTGAAAACACAGGGGACGGAGCCAGGGGCAGCCCTGACAGGACAGCAGGAGGCCGCAGCCCTCTTCTGGCAGGGAGAGTTTCAGCCCTTTGAAGCGTGAAGTGTTTTTGCAAGGGGTTGGGTGTTGAGCAGAGGGCAGTCTGGACCAAGAATGTCTTATCCCGAAGCCAAATTCACTGCAGTGAAGTCTGCTTAAGCTGGTAGCATGAATTTACAATTGTGTTTGCACTAATACATTTTTAGTTGTTTGAAGAAGGAAGGTTTAATTTCTATGTTTGTGACAACATATATTTCTGATTCTTTTCTCCCTTGTTAGAACATGCAGTGATATTTTAAAAAATAATACAGACCTATACCATTATCTTACCTTTAACCGTGTTAGATATTTACACAGGAACTTTGTAGTTAGGGAAATGAGCTGCCATTTTCCTCCTGTTATAGTGTGAGAGGCACAAATGTCACTGCACACTGGGGCTGGGGAGGAAAAGCAAAGCTCTTGTGCTTGCAACAGAAACCCAGTGAGGGTGAGGGACCTGTGAGGGACCCTAACCACTGAGGACAGCTCTGAGGTCACAATGCAGGACTCACTTAACACCTGAGACACCTCGACACTAACTTATGAGGATGCTCAAGTGTGTGACCTTGGGGTATCACCTGAAATTTTAAAAGAATCTATTATAATAGAAGTCGTGATGATCGCAAGCTTCTCTCAGCCCTGGGGTCAGGTGTGACACTGCAAAAGTCACTATTGCCAGTTTAACTAGAGGGAAAAGACAGGTCCTGGGCACACAGGGCAATGTCATTTTATACTCTGTGCTTCCTCCATTACCTGCAAGGGCAGCAATGTGAGGGAGGTAAAGAAGGAATTATGGGGACTAAGGAGAAGTAAATTCTCAGCAATGTAGAATGGCTGACGGTACACAGGGGTAAGGGTAGCTTTGCTTTATTTCTGTTATTGTTTTTCCTATAAGTAAATGTATTATCAAAATTTTACACAGAGAACATACAACTTGTGGAATGATATGCAATAATCAGAAATCATGAAAATAAATAAAAGAGGTCGCTGCATTGCTTTTGAAATAATTCCATAATTTTATATTCTGTATCATTGCATTCACTTGCAGTGAAAAATAAAGATTTGAAATATATCTAAAAGAGCATCTATCCAAACACTGACTTGGGTCATTTACAGGGAACACTGGTAAAGCCAGGAAAGCTGGCAAACCAAACCAAACGCCTTCATGTCTTAAGAGTATGCAGAGGGTACAATGAAGTCCGTACAGTCATTGAAACTGGAAATTTGAACCTATTTCCATAATCTTGCCAATTATGATTGTGGTGATGTATTCAAAAGTGTATTTGGTGAGCTTTCTTAGAGTCCTTTCTGAGAGTAGTTTCTTTCATACACTCGTGACTGGCCAGTTCAGGAATGTCAACTTGTTACCAACCAAATCAATGTCGACGCCAGTTTGCTACCTTAGTGGCCTCTGTTGGAGGTAACTGGGGTTTCCTCATCCTTCCTGTCTTGTCTTCTATCAATAGCTTGTCTCATATGCCAATTTAGGGACTGCAGTTCTGAATATAAAAAGGCAAAGCAAAACAAAACACAGAAGGTACATACTGGCAGGGGGAGAGAAGGAAGCAGAGTGGCCTCTGTGGGAGGCAGCCCGGGCAGGGCTGTGGCAGAGAGCAGGAGGAAGGTGACCCTTCATGGCAGTTCACCTCCATCACATCAGAAAGACGGGCTGAGAGGGTGGAGAGCTGTTTCCAGAGTCATGACTGGTGAAGAAGGACCATCGTAGAACGATTCAGATTTTATACGTGGCACTCACATTTGACACCTCTTTTCCCTGGGGAGTGGTATTTAGAACACAAGTTTATTTATACTAGAACCTTTTAGTGGGCAAAGCTATAAAAATACGTGTGTGTGTACCATTCTGTTGGGTTAGGTTTTTTTTTTTTTTTGCTTATTTGGAACATGAAAATAATTCTACATGTTACAAGTATGTACTTCTTCCCTTAGTCTTTTACTTACCCTTTCCCTTAGGTAAATAATTTTATTCATTTCTTATGCAGATTTGCTGTGTTTCTATTTGCAAAAATAAGCAAACATACATATGATTTCTATATAAAATATAGCATCTATCTCTCTATCTATATATCTTTTGTACTTTTTCACTTAAGAATATCCTGGAAATTATTTGACATCCACTGGGCCAGTTGCCAGATAGATCTTCAGACTGTATAATTAATGCCAATACCAGATTTGTAGCAAGAAAAAAAAAAGCCAGAGCCAGCATAACACTATTATCAAGCCACAATCTCTTGGACTGAAAAGAATGCAAGTACTTAACTATGGTCACGATGTGTTTAAAAAAAAAATCAAGAATGATCTACATGAAGACTGTAAAGCTTATAAAATTCAAGGGCAAAGAAAGAACCCTGGAGTCACGAGGCACATAATCAGAGGTCTGAGAATAAGAGCAGTAAAGCTCTGGCTCAGAACCCTTGAGAGCTGGAACACGAGGAAACCAGGTCTAGAGATTTGGGCTGGAGGAGGCGGGACTCCCGGAAAGAAGGCTTTTATCTATGGAGAGTCCAGAAAGACTTTCAAATGTAGAAGACATTAACAACTAAAGCACATAAGCTGTCTTTGAAACTATTACGTGTTGACAAAATCTAGAAAATGAAATCAAAGCAAGTAACACAAGTGTGTGAATATAATGAAAAAAACTGGTGGTGATTGTTGGACCTATTTAGACATGGAACTGAGATTTCTGTTTGGGATTACTGTGCAGAAAAACTTACTGTAACAGCTGTTGAAAAGAATCTACATCACATGAAGTAAAATACTGATATACCGGAATCATGCTGAAGTCCTACTGTAATAATTTCATGCTCTTAAAAGACTAAGTCATCTCTTAATCACATTTAAAAACATAGTAAAAAAGAAATGGAGATGTGAAGATAAAGGACCATATCCTTCCTAAATTTTGATTTGAGATAGTAAGACAAAAGAATATAAATATGTCAGAAGTCAGGCCAGGCAGAGTGATGCATTGCTGCAATCCCTGTTACCTGGAGCAAGAGCGTAGAAACTCAAACCCAGCTTGCGGTGCCTCACAAGAAAGGGTAAAAAGGCCTGGGGTGTAGCTTGGTGGTAAAATGCTCTTAGCATGTGTTAGGATCTGGGTTCAATCCTTAGTACTTTAATCAAAATTGATGCATAGCAGAAATCAGAAATGACAATACAGGGAATAGAAAGAAAACATAAAATGCCACAGTAAGCCAAAAATGATGTAGTAAAACCGAGTAATGTGATGAGGTTGTTTTTAGCCAACCAAATGTTTCATGAAAAAAATCTAATTAAAAATATCCAAATATATTCCATATATCTCATTATATAACAATATACATAGAAAAACATAAACAAAAAAATTCTAAAAACTTCATAATTTATGCAGTCTATAATTAAAAGACAATTAGAAAATAATACAAAAATAATCATAGGGAAATAGTAGTCAAGACCTATGGCAAGCTTTAATGTATAGAATTTTTAATATTTGTCTGAGTGAACAGAAAGTAATGGCAAAAATAAGTGTACTACATTTACCACAAGAAACTAGAATGTGAGCAAATTAAGCTAAAGGAATGCAGAAGAAAGAAGTAATTAAGGTAAAGCAAAAATAATTTTTTAAAATGAAGAAAACGCAAATATTAACATTGATAATGAGAAGATTCTAATGGGAAAAAAACCCCAGTAAGGTAAAGAATTTATTAACCAGCTTCACAAAGAAAACTGTAGAATCACAAAATATTAAATTAGGAAAAAAAATAGAAAAATGACCACAGATGCACAGATGCAGAAAAAAATGTTTTAAAATTTATTTAACTGTATTAAAATACATCTAGGACCCTAGAATGGAGGAGTGAGCTTGCCTTTTTTCTTTTCATTTCTTTTCTTTTTTTCTTTCCTTCCCCCTTCCTTCCTTCCTTCCTTCCTCTCCTCCTCCTCCTTCTTCTTCTTCTGAAAATTAGATATTTCAACTTATAAAAAGGGAAGCAAATAGGTCAGTAACCAGGAAGAAAACTTGATAGAATTATAAAACAGCATTTCTTTCTTTCTTTCTTTCTTTCTTTCTTTCTTTCTTTCTTTCTTTCTTCTTTCTTTCCTTCTTTCTTTCTTTTTTTGGTGCCGGGGATCGAATTCATGACCTCATGCTTTACCAGGCAAGCGCTTGAGCCACTGAGAAACATTTCTTTCCAAATGCCATGGTCCTGGTGGCTTTAGCAGAAGAATTCCTTAAACATTTTGAACTACTCTTCTTGGTAGATGCATCTGTCACTCAGGCAGCCATAACAAGACACTGCAGAGAGGAGGCTTGTATACCACAGAGTTATTTTCTGGCAGCATGGAGAATCCAGGATGTAGTTGCCAGCATGAGTCCTGACTGCATTTTTGCCATGTTCTCACATGACACAGAGGCAGCTGCTCTGGAAGCTTTCTGGTTTTTACAGGGATACTAATCTCATCATGACGTATTCACCCTTGTTTAAATTAATTGTCTTCTACAGTCCCAGCTCCACACAGCATCACACTGGCTGGGGTTGGAGAGTAAGCAGATGGACGTTGGGAGCACAGTTCTGTGCATAGCAGGAGACTGGGAGGAAGAACGGGGTTTTAAGTGAGGTGTTCAGGGATGGCCAGGGCAGTGCTGAGCAATGACCAAGAGCCCTGATGGAAAGCGGCTGGGCGAAGTCTCCGCTTTGGAGACTGTTACTGACTCTGAGTAATGAGGCCACTGTTGACTGTAGGAATCTGCAGCTCAGGCTTGCCGGGAACCCTTTACCTGTCAGGCCTTGGACAGCTTCAGAAGACAGACCCAGCGGACAGCTGTCTTCTTTCAGCAGCTGAGGAAAGGCATGCCTGAGTTCCAGAGTGGGGAGGGCTACACAGCAGTCCGCAGAGCCCACTGCAGTCCACACCTTGCATGGAAGGGACTTACCTTTTCGCTTTTTGCACAGATGCATTTCATGGATTCAGGCACACCTCTATTCTTAAAGTAACAAGAGGGCATTAAGTGTAATGATCGTTAGCGTCTCCTCTGTCTGCAATCGTTGGGGCTCCCAGGGCCTTGGAGCTTAACTGGTGAGGCTGCTCCTGCTGTCTCTCTCAGGTGTCTGAGTCCTTGGTGCTAAACTCTTTCCCAGGCTGTGGGTTACCATGCAGCATGCTCGTCTCTAGACATAGTCCCCCTTTCCCCTCTTGTGTCAGAAGAAACAACTCCTTCTGGCCAACAGCACCCACTGCCCGTCAGCATGATGGCATTCTCTACTTGTCTTCTTTTCTTCTGTCTCAAGGAACCTGAAGAGACTGGACGATGATCATGGTCTAAAATGTAATGAGGTTCTTACCAGGTCTGCTGGTGGATGTGTTCCTTCCCTGGCTGCAAAACTTCTAAATGCACAGATCCCAGACTTAAATGCAGAGGGTACATACATTCTCTGAGTAGATAGATCACTGGCAGAGAAAGAATTTTATTATTGAAATTATGTTTCCATTATTAACTTAGAGCAGCAGTTATCAATGGGAGGTGATTTCATCTTCTTAAGGGGCAAGGTCGGGACGGTTTGCTATTGGCCTCAGGCAGTTAGAGTCAGGGGTGATGCAAGGAACTCACCTCCACACAGACTTCCTGAGTTAGAATCCCAGTCCCACGGTGCTGATTTAGTGTCTACTGCATCTCTCGGAGGGTGGAGTCCAGCCTTCCAGGGTTTTATCTCTCACTGGCACTTCACCTGTGCCTTTAATAGGTCATGATGGGCAAAAGCTTTCGAGTAGAGATGTGTGCTATGAATGTACTGAAACTTTTGATCTGGCATCCACTATCACACTGCTTTTCTGCAAAATGGCTCCATTGATACCACGTGACACTGTTCAGTGTCCAGTGCTGATGGATTAACCATTCCGCGAGTCCTTTATGTGGGTGTTGACTGAAACCCTACATGGAGTTAAACAAAACTCATGCCAAGTTTATGTTAGATCTAGCCAAGGGTGACTCATGGCATGTGCTGGGTTAGGCTTTATATGAATTCAGCTGCCACAGGGCTTCTTGCTCTTGTGTCCATCCCCTACCCCTTGGCACCGAGGATTAAAACCGGGTCCTTCACATTGGGCTACACATCCAGTCTTTTTCTAACTTTCTATTTTATTTTGAGACACGGTCTCACTAAGTAACTAAGTTGTCCAGGCTGGGCTCCAACTGATCAGCCAGCCGCCTCGGTCTTCCAGGGTGCCGGATTACAGACATATCCATGTTAGTAAGGGCACATGTTGTCATCTGTTTCTATGGGTCCTCTCAGGGTTTGAAGGTGCATTTGATGAGGCCATGAAGTACCCAAGTGCTGGGCCAAATGTGATTTGGGGTGTGTTTGTAAGAGTGCATCTGGGTGAGAATTAACAAGACCATCTTTACCTTGCAGTAACTTGAGAATGATGTAATTTTATTGAAATATTCCTAATAGCTAAGATACAGGTGCCTAAGTAAGTGAGATGATGAAAATATTATAGTATTTTAAGCATAGTAGTGATTACTGAACCAGATTCCATAAAAACCTGAATAACACAGCATAGCCCCGTGATAGCTATTCAAAGACTAGGCAGTATGTCCATATAGGTAAGTGGCACTCCTACATTTCAGCATAAGAATTATCTTCAAAGCTGATAGTATTTTTATTTTACCCTTACATTTATATATTACCTTACTCTTTTAATCATCAAAACTATTAGTATTATTTAAGAACTAGTATTATAGTTGGCATTTTCTTTTCTTGCTAGATTTTTTAAAAATTCTTTTTGTTTCAAATTGCGTGTTGTTTTTGTTTCCATTTAGGACTGCAGGGTTCTTCGGGTCATTTTATAACAT
>PVJX010030967.1:0-21610 GCA_004027295.1 Dolichotis patagonum
GCTAAGTAGCTAATACCAAGTTTCAGGTGTGAAGTAATAACCTTTAGTTTTTCACAAAAGTGAGACTCCATGAATAGGAACCCTCTTTTAGATTGAAGCTAGGGAAAATCCGGCTCACAGTTTCTAAACTTCACTGGGACAGATGTCCCCATCACCGATGGTGTGTCTCAGGGCATCCAGTTCCAGGATGCCCTTCTAACACATTAGTACCCTCCTGAAGTCAGGAATCAGAGCTCTCAATTCGAGTATTGCCAGAACCACCAGTCCTAACTCACACTATTGGTAAACAGAGCAGAAGTAATACCATAAGGCACAGGGATTGCTGAGCAGAATGCCTGAAATAGAAAATCTCAGAGCTTAATATAGAAGAATTCTTACAACATCAAGTTTATAAAACAGAATTTAACTCCCATTAGAAAAGAAATGAGGCAGTATTTTCAAAAAATACAAGCTACGCGGTCTTTTCTATTCTGAGATAACTTAAATATGAAAATTTTAGCTGTAAGAAAATGTACAGTGTTACCCAACCTATGGTGCTAAGAATTTCAGCAGACACATCACTAGTTGTAACTTTTCAGAAATAAAAGTTTTAAGCATTTGGATTTTATTTATCCTCCATATATTCTGGTGTGTAAGCATTGTTTGGGGAATTTTTGTTTATTTAGTTTAATTTGGTTTTGTGTGAATTGGTCTTGAAATCTTAACACCAAAGGATTTGAATACAAAAGGGAGTTTTGTGAAAGTAGCAGATTCTTAATTTTTCTATCAGTCTCCCCCATTAAAACCTACCTTCTACCTACTAACAGTAAAGAAGTGGGGCCGGAGATATAGCTCAGCAGCACAAGTGCCTGCCTGGCAAGCGCTGGATTGTGAGTTGGATCTCCAATACCAAAAAGCAAACAAACAAACAAAAAAGAGTTAAGGGGCAGGGGTAAATGAAGAGTAACCCTAGGACAGTAAAGCTCTAACTTCATGTGTACACTCATAGTAACCTCTAGCATTTTCCTAGACACCAGACACTGTGAGAAGAAAAGCCGCTGGTCACTTTCTCCGTCTCTCACAGCATACAGAATGCCCCCACTCCCAGCCTCCTTTGGGAAAGGCAAAACCCATTGAAAACATCCACATTTAACTTTTATATTGATGTACTCACTTCCACCGCATGTATAGTAAATGAAAAATTCTTTGCACTTACTGATAATTCATCTGTATTTCTCATTTTCTTTATTTTGAAGGACAAGAAAGAAACTCAAGTAAGGAAGTGCAAAAATGGTTACACGTCCCATAAAATTTAAGCACATTTCAGTTTCCATTTTCAAAAGAAAAATAAAATTAGAGTTGGGATCTAGATAAATTATGAAAATGTTAATTAAAAGATGATTTATAGATGGGGGAATTTATAGAAGACCTTATGAACGCATGAAGAATAAAATATACGAGATTGAGTTCAGCTCCACTTTGGACAAGCTAAATGTCAGAGGAGGATGCACTCCATGTTGTGCATCCGGATTATGTCAGTCATGTTATCTCCCATAGTCTCTATGAATGCCAATAACGAAGTGTGGGCTGGCCACTGGTACAGCCAGGTGGCTTCACTTAAAGTTGAATAACTAAAACCCACACAGAATCCATACTCACCTGAGTTCATTTTCTAGCAGCTCAGCACAGGGCTCATTCTTATCTTTGTGCCACTTGTATCAAAACTCTATGGAGACCTAGACATCAAAGATATCAAGTTTGATAACTCGAAGTGACAAGGACTCTTCATAGTAAGTGCCAAAAGACACTAGCAAGATGAAATAATGCGCCATTTCTTAATACATATTTGTACCAGAAGTAAAGATAAAGACTCACTCTGGCATCTCTCTTAAAAGCTAAAGTATAATTAGCTTTTTCATCCTTCCCTTTCATACTTGTCTCATTTTCCAAATGCATTATTTACCCTTTAGTTAACTTTCATGTTGCTCATATTTTATACCTATTAGTATCTAAATACGTTCCTCTCACAACTTTACAGTGCTTTAATATTTAAGGTGATTTTTTTCTTAGCTGAAACATTAATAGAAAATCACTGATATTTTTACTAGATTTTTTATAATTTACATTTTTATATTTAATTTTCAAGATATTTCCAATTTGTTTTTGTGATATGTTTTCAAATATATTTTTTGTTTTCAATAACCAAGTCTCACTGTCATTTGTTGACTGATCTATCCCTTCTCCTTTAATTTGTTGTGTTTTCTTTATTAGCTATGCTTATCATTAGGTCAGTTTACCAAATATCTTGCTAAAACTGCTTTAAAAGTTTAACTTCAAACAGGAGAAAGAAGACTGGTTGGCCTGAGGTGAGTAGGAAGAGAGAAAACATGATAAAATATGCAATATAAGTCTGTGGAATACTATCCACTGTTTTAAGATCAGCAAATGAAAAATATCCTCCTTTTTCTCCATGTTCCCTAATGGTCATGCAGTTTCAAAGCCTAACATTTAAAGCAAGTTGGGAGACGGGTGGAGTAACAAGTATCAACACATGACAAAGGGACATCCAGGACCTAGAAGGAATCACCAGTCCTGTGTGGCTGTTGTTCCATCTTCATGGTGTACCCACAAAGGAGCAATGGAGGGACCACTGTTATCAGAGTTGCTCAGATCTGATTCTGGTTCTGTTGTACCTTTTAGACAAAAGTTTTAGCTGAGGAAAAATGAGACATCTACTCCTTGATCAACATAATGGAAGAGTTTCATTCACCTGTCCTGTACAAAATCTATTTGCATGTGATGGTCCAGTTAAAGAGATGCTAAGATCACTTTCTGACCTCTACTAAAGAAATACAGTTGCAACACAATTAATTTATACAACCAAAGGTCACCCAGATAGCTTGGCACTGGTGCATCTGCTAGGATGATCACCATTCTCCCTTCATTCTCCTCTAGACAGAGGAAATAGGCCAATTTTAGGGATCCCTATTGAGATCCCAAATTTAGGGATCCCTTTCCTTTCTTAAGTCAGTTTTTGATTCATGGGTATGTGTACTGTATGTGTGTGCTCTAACTAGATTTCAAGTTTCTCTAGAAATGTGTGTGGATCTTTTGCCTTTCACATTAAAATACATCAAGAAACACCTGATGGAGCTGGGTGTGGTGGCGCTCATCTGTGATGCCCACATTCGGGATGCTAAGACAGGAGAACTGCCATAGCAGAGGCCAATATGGGCTACATAGTGAGTTCAAGAACAGCTGCAACTACATACTGAGGCCCTGTCTCAAAAAATTTAAAAAAAGAAAGAGAGAGAGAGGAAAAAAACACTGGATAACTAATCATTTAACATTTTAAAAATCTTCCTTTTATTGCAAAAATTATATGGATCCTATTGTTAGCACCATGAAATATATATATATATATGCATATGTTACATGAATACCCACAGATGTAACATATACATGCATATAAGCACATATATATAAAATATATATGCATTTATATATGTGAAATATACTGGTCAGTTTGACTTTTATTTGTTATATAAAGGAAAAGTTGCCACAGTTTATTCTTTTATTGCATAAGACCTCAAATAACTCTCTCTTGTTCCAGCATCTATGCTACAGCCTATATACTTGTTGAATTACACAATGTATCTGTATTCATGTACCATATATTGTTTTAATAGTTCCACATTTTAAGACATTGTATTTAGTGACATATACTAGACTTAATAGCCTAATCAAAATAAATGTAGCTTAGAATGCTCATATTTTGCAATTCCTTCAAATTGGAAATCTAAACTTTTAAATAGGAAGGGGTAGCACCTTTGCTAGTCTTCAAACTTCATTTAATTACTGCATCTAATATCTTCTTTTTCATTCCTTGACTGCATAGCACTGATGAAAGAAAAACTTTATAAATCCATATTCAAAAGTGCCAAGAAGAAAATAAACACAAATATATAACAAAATGACAAATCCCATAATTGAAACATTGATAATATATGCAGAAAAAATAAAACCATGGTAAACACTAAAAACTGTTCAAAAAATTCATTTTACTTACTTTGTTATGTCTGGCTTTCTATTGCTGTGTTTCAAGATTCTGAATCTCAGAAACAGCAAACTCTAGGAAGTGCTTGAGATACATTGTTTTCAGTTTTCCAGCTCTTCACAGGCACATTAAAAGGAGAAACAAAAGAAGTTCTAGACTCCTCTGTGCACTTCCTCAATTACACATTTTCTTTGAGTTCTGTCTTGCCACTGCTGTTCTTCCTAGTTGTCTTTTCCTTTCCCAGATATAACTCCATTACTCTGTTATTCTAGTCAACTAATTTAACCTCTCTGACAAATTCTGTAGAATCTTTCTTTGTCATCAAGTTCACAGGAATGCAGTGAAGATGTACAGAAGTTTGATAATTCAGAGACTATTAAGTGAAGAAAGTAATGATGAAGTGGTAGGAGTGCCATGAAGACAAAGGCTGGTGATAGGGGCCTGTTGACTCCCCACAGACACAAGATATTTAGGTCAGTACTCAACATTCTGTTCTGTGGGATCTAAAGTTCACCTACATCCTCAGGATTCTCTTGGACTCTCCTTTCCTTCCCTTGATCAGACAGCAGGTCAAAACTCCACGGTAATATCTACTGTGACTCCTAAGAATTAGCGTTCCATAAGAAGAAACATACTCTTGCTACTCCCAGTCACTCTCATACCACCATTCTACCACCAGCTCTCAGCAATGCCAAGCCTTTGCACCTATTTCTCCCTGCTGCTGTTTTCTACCAACTTCTGAACCCTTCCATTTATCTCTTTATAGTTTGCTTTGTGTTAAAGTCTTCTTCCAATTCATTCCTTGGCAGTGTTTTGGTAATCTCCGTGTCCAGGTGGATGGCCCTTTCATATTCTTACTCCATCTTTTTACACCAGTTCTTCACATGCAAGAAACTGTGTTAGCTCCTAGATCGGTTATTCTTCTGAAATAGTCCCTTACAAGACTTTTAACTTGAAATTGCTTTTTTGATTACAATCTATGATGCCTTCCCTCTCATAGCTACTGAAATTGCTGATCAACTGCCCTTATTACGATTTTCAGCCTGTTAATTCCGCTAACTTCTCTATTGCCTCATTTCCTCCTTTTCTTGACTCCTTTCCCACGCTGGATTTTGATAATGGAAGAATTTTTATATATTTTACAATAGCTCCCAAGGTCCCTTGTATATTCTCTCTTCCATGACACTTGTCTTGGCAAGCGCCAGCTCTGGTAAACTATGTCGCCATCTTCTCTGATCATGTGGAAGGCTGATTAATAATATTACCGAAAAACCTGAATGAATGTCAGTTGTTTTCATTCCAAAATCACTCTCTGGCCTCATCTGGATCCTTGCTGCTGTTAACAGTTTTGAAATTTGTATCATAATAAGCCTCTTCTCACTCTTGTTGTAGCAAATGTCATGACTAACTTCAAAGTCTACTCTCATCACTTTCTACTTCCCTAAGAGTATTTTGCATGATGTCAATTTAACCACATCCTGTCTATACTTTAAAAGTTTTCCCATGCAGAGTCCATCTTCTTCTACTTTGTTCCTTTTGCAGAAGACGACATTCGATCCAACTGACTACAACTGTCTACTACTCTCCTCCCTACTCTGCTAAGAATGTATTTTGTTCACCATATTTTCTTCTCCAAAAGTGCCCCTTATCCTGCAATTCTATTCAGATCTCATACACTGACACAGAATGTTCCTTCAATCATCCCGCTTTCATGTGCCACCAACCTTCCTGCGTCCTTTACATCCATCAAAATATCTTGAAAGTGTCTATCCCTGAGGCTTCCACTCCAACTTTCATTTAAAACCTCACACAGTCTCTGACAGATGCAATCAGCCTCTCCAAGGTAACCAATGACCAGCTAGTCACCAAATTATTATTATTATTTAATTTCTCAAACAATATTTAAGGGCATGAGGGAAAAATTCCCTACTATCATGTTAATTAATGAAATTGTAAAAAGACTATGATCTCAATTTATATTGTTTTAAATGTTGATAAGTATGTGTGCGTCATTCAGAAGATGATTGGGAGGAAATTACCAAAAGACTAACAGTAATTAGGTTAAGGTTTATTGGCTATAAAAATCAAATCATGGATAATTTTAATAATTTTTATATCCAAATTGTCTTTAATAAATATTACTTTCATAATCAGAAGGGCAAAAGGATTTAAAGACTTCAAGTTTTTCTTCATTCCTCTTTTTTAATCACCATGGCATATTTAACCCTATTGATAGTTTCCAAAATTCTTCCAGGACTGGTTTTATGGGCATATAATTTATATAGCCACACAAATTCCCATGCTTACAAAAATTTCATGTTCAGTTTAGGACTCCCCTGCTCCATTTCAAAATTGTTAATAAGTTTTTAATAACATTCTCATTTTTGCATTGAGTCTTGAAAATTTCATATCTGATGGGTCATGGTGGCACACATCTGTAATCCCAGCACTTGGGAGGCTGAGGCAGAGTATCACTGCAAGTTTGAGGCCAACCTAGGCTACAAAGTGAATTCAAGGTCAGGCTTACCTACATAGTGAAACCTTGTCTCAAAACGGACCAAAAAATTAGAAAAAAAGAGAAAAGTAAATATCTGGTCTTGATTCTACATTTAGCCTCAAACTACCATCAATTTTTCCTAATTGCTTGATCTGTCTTCTATTTCATCACTCAACTCACTAAACTTAGTTCATTACAGTAGATACCAAACACCCACTTTATCTCTCTCTCTCCTTTGTCATTCTTACTGATGTTTTTAACTCTCACTTAAAATGCTATCCAAGTCTCTTCCTTAAATCCTAAAATTCAGCTCTGTGTTTCAACATACAATGTGAATATTTCCAAAAAGATATTCACTAAACACTTTAATAGTTAATATGTCCAAAAAGGAATTCAGCATGAACTTATATATTCTTCTTTGACCTTATTTTCCTTAATTTTATATTCAAATATTTACAGATTGATGTGTTTAGATATAGTTCATTTATATTCATTGCTCTAGAGTATTCTATTACACAAATATACTTTGATCTATTGCTTCACCCAGGATGGATATTTCTTGGCTTTGCAGAGCTTTGTTATTTGTTATTTGGGGGGGGGTTGGTTTTTTTATTTTAAGCAGGGTAAAAAGAAATACAACAAAACAGAACAAAATGGAACACAAGAAAACAATGTAAGAGACATAAATTTCAAAGCAAGACAATTGGAGATCTTCACTATCTATCATACTGACTCTTGTTTTCTTCCAAATAGTTGTCCATATCGTCACATACAGGGAATTCACATGAAACAACATAGTATGGAACTGATCTGAACAGGATGAGGAAGGCATTTCAGGTTTTCAAGACCAGACAATAGGGAAGCCAAGAATGGCTGTCATAGCATCTCTCATTCTCTTCAAAACAGCTGTTCATACCCTCATGTGTGTTGAACTTAAACTAAACAAAACAAAACAAGCTAAAATCACTTTGAACAAAGAATGATAGTATTGCTGGATTTCACATCATGATGCAATGGAATCAGCACTAGGTACTGGTAGTGTCTCTTTTTCTTCAAAGTAGTTGTTCATTTCATCATGCATTATATAATTGGTTTATAAGTTCTATGCATGCATGAGTCTCTACATGTATATCTATACTTTCTGTATTAGAGGGGAAAACAAAACAAAGCAAGACAAAACAAAGCAATTTCTAGAAAAATATGAAGTGAAAAACTCATATAAACCACAATACAAGGTGATCTACAATGGTTACTATGATGTTTCAGCAGTATAAAACAACATTAAGAAAAACAAAACATTGGAGACATTCTAAGACTTCAAAACCAGGTAATAATCAAACCAGAGTGGGTATCTTAGTGAATCCTGTCATCTTCAGTATAGTTGCCTATACTTTCAGACTTGATAGTATCAATCATAACAGATTCAAATAAAATCAGCCAATACAAAACAGCAATCTAACAAACAAGATTCAAATAAGATCAGTCATAATAAGACAGTGTAAGTTATACAGGGCTTCAGATTAAGTTAATAGGAAGTTAAGGATGATTGCCATAATATTTCCTGCTATTTTGGGAATAGCTGTCCATGCCCTCAAATCTAGTGTAAGTAGGCAAACTGGAACAGAATATAATCCATCTAAACAGAGTGGTGAGAATAATGTAGATTTTAAATCTTGTTACCCTATTAACAATATCCTCAGCCTTCCTTTTTTTAGACAGTTCCTCCCCTTTCACTCCCACAGGGTGCACTGCCCATTTTGGGTTCTACTAACTCCCTCAGTTTTTAGATTGGGGGGAGCAACCTGCTATTTATTCTAACTGATTCTGAACTTTCTGACTCCTGGGCTTGATCTTGAGTTATATTCATTTACCTATAAAAGCCTCAAGGTTTTCCTTTGTTATAGCTGAGTAGTTCTCTACTTCACAAAAGTATCATGTCTTTTCAACCTATCTGCAGGTGCTGGTCGAGTTGTCCTTATTTCTCTCTGGTTTCCTGTCACATAGAGCATTGTTTTCTCATATTTGACTTTCTGTCCATAAACCCTCTTTCAGGTTAATTATGTTTCCAATACAGAGCATCTCGATGGACACTATCTCCTAATCTACTCTACTTGTGTTTCTTTTTGTTAGTATATCAAGGCCATCTATGTTAGAGATTACAGCCGACCTTCTCTGCCTCATTTCTGCTATTCTATTTTTATGCCATTGGTTGTTTATTTTTCTCTTTCCACTGTCTGCCCCATTCATTGAGCCCTCTCTGCCACTGTTCCTGAAATGCTTGTATTCTTTTTTTTTTCTCTCTCTCTCTCTCTAGAATGTCCTTCAGTATTTTTTGTAGGGTTGGATTGGTGGTCACAAATTCCCCCAGTTCCTATTTGTCATGGAAGCCTCTTGTTTCTCCATTAATTTCTAGAGAGAGTTTTGCAGGATACATCAATCTGGGCTGGAGATTATTTTCTTTCAGGGCTTGAATTACTTCACTGCAAGGTCTTCTTGACTTGATTGGGCTGGAGATTATTTTCTTTCAGGGCTTGAATTACTTCACTGCAAGGTCTTCTTGACTTGATGGTCTGTGTTAAAAAGTCTGCCATGATTTTGATGGGTTTTCCTTTATGGATGACCTGTTTCTTTTCTCTGATGGCTTTTAATATTCTGTCCTTATATTGAATTTCTGGGATCTTGATTATTATGTGCCTGGGTGTAGCTCTGCTTTGGTTGTAGGTGGCTGGAGTTCTGTATGCTTCATACATCTGCATATCATTTCCTTTTGTTATGCTTGGCAAGTTTTCCTTAATAATTTCTGTGAATAGCCTGTGCAATTCCTCTGTTTTGACTCCTGCTTCTTCATTCACCTGTTTTATTCTTAGGTTATAGATCCTCCTGGTCTTCTAGCCTTTGTATTGTTACTGCCTCTTTCCTTGCTATTTTTAAGAGATCTTTCCTTTCATGATCACACATTGCAAACCTGTATTCCAGTTTTGATAGTCTATCCTTAGTTTCTTTCAAGCAGTTTTGCCAGCTTTCAATGGAGTTTTTAGTTTCCTGGTAATCTCTGAATCTGCTTCATGTATTCTAGGTTTTCTTTATATTCTTCATTGAACGTTTCTCTCCTTTTGTGTTCCTCTATTCTTCTGTCTGTGTCTTCTTGAGAGGTGCCTATCATTTCTTTTATTAATCTACTTATATATTGCTTAACTTGAATTAATATTTCAGTTTTAAGCTCATTTATGAGGTCGAAGATATCTCTTTATGTCCACTGACACTTTGTTTGCTGCCCTCAATCTCTTTTGTATTTACCTCTCCTTGATCAATATTCTCAGGGTTGTGGGCTGGGGGCTTTTTCTTATTTCTTTGTCTTGTCATGTTTTTGGTTCCTTTCATACAAGTGTATAGTGTAGTTCTCAGCCCCTTTCATTGTTGGTTATGGTTCTTCTGGAGCACACAGGCTAGGGGTTTCTACCCTCTCCAGTTTGCTCTTGGTCACTGAGGTGAAAGCAGCCAACTTTTGCAGGCCTTCACTGCATCAGTGCGTGCTATGCATAGGAAATCAGTTTGGGATGACTTACTGGGTCCCAGCCAGGGGTGTGACCCAGGTCAAGCAGATCCCACCAATCTGCTTTGGGAGAGGAGCAACCAACTAAAGTCACTGCCTTCCCAGTTTGGCCCATCCTGCCTGACTCCAACATGTGGTCCAGTTGGTCCCCCTTTCCTGTGGGAGGGTCTTATTCCCAGCACTCACCTTGGTTTAATGCTGGTCCCTCTCTGGCTCTGGTTCTCCACTGGGCTCCATGACCTCCAGCTTCAGTGCGGCCACAGCGCGAGTCTACAGTGTCTCTGGGAGAGTCGCACATGGGACGGCTCAGCTCCCCACGCAGGACCACTCAAGCCAGTCACATTGGCGCGGGTTTGGACACTCAGGCTGGTCTTGGGCATGAATTCAGGTGGCTCGGCAAGAGAAACATGCTCACTGATCTTAGCTTCTCTAATGGTAGCCCCGGGACTTCGTATTCGAGCAGCTCATTTCCCTACAGTTTCTTCCTGGGTTGAGAGAACCCATCTCCATTTGTCTGGATCCCTGCAGGATGTTCTATTCTGGCGTCTGAGCTGTCTCTCTCAGAGAGGCTCTGTATCCTGCTTCCTACCAGTCCGCCATCTTTTCGTTCTCCCACAGCTTTGTTATTTGTCATACTTTAGTGCACAAATGCAGCAACAGTTTCTAGGGTGTCATGATAGAAGGGAAGTTGCTATCTTATAAAGCACATATAACTTTACTGGGCAATACCCAACTGTTTTCCAAGTGATTGCATTGGTTTCTACTCCCACCAATAGTCTATAAAACTTCTATTGTTCCAAATCCTCACTAACACTTCTGTTGTCAGATTGAAGTTTCTGTCAACATCATGGTGTCTCATTTTGAGTTTGTTTTGCATTTCCTTGATTAAGGAAAATGAGGCTCTTTTATATGCTACTTAAATGTGAAGTATGAAGATACTATGAGTATCTTCTCATAGTAACTTCATAATCAGAAAATGGGTTTTTTGGGGCCAGGGATTTAGCTCAGTGGCTTAAGCGCCTGCCTGGCAAGCGCGAGGTCATGAGTTCGATCCCCAGTACCCAAAAAAAAAAATGGGTTTTTTTTAAATTAAGATCTGTCCTACAGCCAGCTCCTATCAGAAAAGGAAAGTTCTCAGGCAGTCAGAAGAACAATAAATATTTTAGTCTTACTCTCACTTAGATGATAAACTTGATCAATTTCAAACTATTATAGTTGTGACTTGATTAAGTAATACTCTCAAAATGACAGTGTTCCAAAAAACTAGTACTATAACGAAGCCAACTATAGCTGTTCAAACTTATTGTGGCCTATTATGGAATCAGCATGAAGTTAATTAGTGCCACATCTGGAGATAGACTAACCTCAGGGTAGATGAAGTGGGAAAAAAATCTCTTGCTACACAGCATTATCTACTACTTACCACAGCAAGAACAAGAACTAGGGGAAAACACACATGCAAGTACACACACAGATTTATTGTTTGGTAAGGAGTTTATCATTCATGAAAGGAAAGTTAGAACCCGTGGGAAATGAAACTACCCTGCCAACACCAGTGCAACCCAATCTCAACTCACCCCGACACTTCCCACTATAGCTTCTGGAGTTCCCCAGGCATGCCATACTCATAAGTCACTGTTTCCTGTCTCTCATTACATAAATGTTTTGCAGTAGGAAAAGCCACATTGTGAGACAAGGAATCTTAAAAACTGAGTTGAGTTTAAGTTATACCTACACATTACCATAAATTTTTGGTTTCTGGATTTAACAAGACAAAGATTATGATAACATCATTTCAATGTGACAAACATTGGTTAAGTAGCTACTGTGACCAACAGGACAGCAGGACATTGTAGTAAACAAATGTAATATTGCTAAGAATAAGAATGTCACAACTCTAAAACAAATGGAGCACTGTCTAGCCACACTCATTGTATATATTTAATAAAATCCTACCCTGAATGTATATTTCTCATTTTTCTCCAGTATCTACTGTGAAAAAATTATTTTTTAATCTTTATTGCTGATATGGATTGAAAACTGGTGGTCAATTTAACATCAGCTGATTTCAATCAGCATGGTACTGAGTGTAGATGGCTCACCTGAGGAAAGTTACCAGCATAAAAAGCAGACCTGGAGAAAAGCATTGCATTGTGGTTTCTCCTCAGTGGTAGTGTTAGGAGCTGTTGGTTCTCCTGGAGAAGCTTGTGGAGCTTCTTCCCTGATATGAACTTGACTGTTATCATCACAGGATCTCAGAACCTTGTCACTGAAGATGGCTGCAGTTCACTTTGGGGAAGCTCTGGTCCTTACTTTGAGCATTGCTTCCTGGCTCCAGGGGGGAAGATGTGTGCTGTTTAATCTCTAAGGGAAGTTTGTCATGCTGGCTTCCTGGTATGAACTTGATTATTCTCATTGTCAGAGAAGCTCAGGACCTCATTGTCACTGAGAATGGCTGTGGTATTTTTCAGAGAAGCCCTGGTTCTTATTTTGAACGTTGCTTCTTGGCTCCAGTGTAGAAACCCTCAGCCTGCTGGCACAAACCCTTCACCCCAGTGTCATAGACTTTGTAGATTCCACTGCTGACCTTTGGGCCTTCCCAATGCAGATTCATAAAACAGACTTCCATGAGTTATTGTCATAGGCTCTAGGTCTTCAGCTGGACTCATGCAGGACATTGCTGTGGGATCTAGACTCTCGGCTGTATTTTCTAGGTCTTTAGTGTTGTAGGCAGATTTCCTGTTCTTTCTTGTATTTAACTCTGGGTGACCATTATAAAATAATATTATAAATTCTGTGTCCTGTAAGTAATTGTTCTCCTTGCAATCCATGACTACAACAATTACATGTACTAATATAATGATTGCATTCATTGTAAAAAGCTGGTATTTGTATATAGCACATCTCAATTTTTACATCTCATTTCCCTCCCTTCGCTTCCCATCCACTTCCCTCAAGATAATATTCCTTTCAAAGAGTCCTTGGTGATTCACAGTTGTTGCTCTAGTACCCCCTACTCAGAATTAGAAATTAATAACAGAATGTTTTAGTCCTTCTTATGTGCCAAGAACTGTAGTGTGCCATATGCAATCTAAGCTTCCTAGTGATCCTGAGCATATACTCTGTTGTTGTCTTAGGTTTAATTCACACACAATAATGCATATATTTAAAGTGTACCACTTGATTTTTTTAATGATTTATGTCCCTGTATCTCCAGAATAAAAATAATAAGCATATCATCACCCATAAAATGTTGTTTCCTGACCTTTTGTAATCCTTTCTCTCCACTTCACCCTTTTTTTCCTTTCCATCCTCAAGCAAATACTGATATGAGACTTCATATTATTCTATATTTTCTAGAATTTTTAAAAATGTAATAAAACTACTCATTTTTTCTGGCTTCTTTATTCAGTGTGTGATTCTGAGATTCACCTATGTTGTTGTATACATCAATAGTTCTTTCTTTTGTGGGCCTGGGCTTTAGTTCAGTGGTGTAAGTGCCTACCTGGCAAGTGTGAGGTCATGAGTTCAATCTCCAGTACCAAAAAAAAAAAAAAAGTAGTTCTTTCTTTCATAGAGCATTCTACTGTATGAGTATACCGTAATTTGTTTATCCACTGACCTGTGACATTTGGCTTGTTTCAAAGTTTAGAAAATGTTGCCTAATGCTTCTCAAACATTTATGTACAAGAATTTCTATTAAAAAGTGCCTTCATTTCTCTTACATATGGTAGGTAGTGAGAGGACAATATCACTTGTAAGCATGTGTTTTAACATTTTAAGAATCTACCAATTTCATTACTGCTGTTAACAAACTACCACAAGAAAATCTTTTTTGTACCTCTATATGATATAACTTTATTCTTTTTTATTTTATTTTAAAGAGAAAAAACAGAAACAGTGATACAGAATTTCAAACAAGATAACAGGAAATTAACAATGATTAATATATTGCATATTGTTATCTGCAGAGTAGTTGCTCAGATTACAAGACATAAACATGCAGAATTGATCAAACTATACAATCACAAACTGTTCTATTCAAAATAGAACATGAACAAAAATAAATTGTAGTATTATCTTAGCTATCTTATTTGTGTATATATATTTTTTTCCTTTACCTTCCTTCTTTTCTCCTTTCACTCATCCCAATTGTTCTTTCCTTTTGAGTTTCTTCCATTTCACAATATCTATTGTGTATTTTGCATACTACTAAGTCTTTGCATTTCTTATACTAGGAAGACAACTCCATGTTTATACATGTGAGCAGATTTGTTTCACTTATGAGTACAAAAATACCACATCTTTTCATTTTAAAACAAATAAAAAACTAAACAATAGTACAGAATTTCAAATCAACATAATAGAAGACTAACAATGGTTACTGTATTGCATATTGCTATCTTCAAAGTGGTTGTTCAGATTACAAGATATAGGTATGAAAAAATTATCAAACAATTAAAGCACAAGCCATTCTTTTAGATGAACTAAGATTAGTAGTGTAATTATGTATCTTGTGTGTGTGTGTGTGTGTATGTGTGTGTGTATGTATATATATATATATATATATATATATATATATATATATACCTGCCCTTCTTTCTTTTCTCCTTTTACTCATCTCAGTTGTTTTTTCCTTTTCAGCAGTTTCTTCCCCTTTCACTTTCACAAAATCATTTACACATTTTGGGTATTATTTATTCTTCCACTTACTAACAGTAGGGAAATAATACCATGTTTACACATGTAAGTCTGATTTATTCATCTATGAAAATGTTCTCAAGGCAATGCATCCATTTACTTATAAAAGCTTTGAGTTTATTCTTTTTTATAGCTGAGTAGTGCTCCATTGTGTAAAAATATCACATCTTTTTTATCCATTCCTCAGTTGATGGGCATTTGGGTTGTTTCCATGATTTAGCTATTACAAATTGTTCTGCTATAAATATGGGTGCATATATACTTCTGTGGAATGATTTTTTTAAATTCTTGTGGGAAAATACCCAGAAGAGGAATAGATGGATGGAATAGGTGCTTAAATCCTGGTTTTTTAAGGAATCTCCACACCGATTTCCACAGTGGTTGTACCAGTATACACTCTCACCAACAGTGAATAAGTATTCATTTTCACCTGCAGCACTGCCACCATTTGTTATTGGTTGATTTCTTGTTATTAGCCATTCATTCTTGGGTAAAATGGAATCTCTGTGTTGTTTTAATTGCATTTCTCAAACAACCAATGATGTTGAACATTTTTTCATGTATTCATTTGCCATTCATATTTCATATATATATTTGCCATTTGTATTTCATATGTTTACTTGTCATTTGTATTTCATATATTTATTTGCCATTTTAGAAGTGTGTATTCCTCTCAGATGCCCATTTTTGGATTGGGTCTTTGAATTTGAGGGCACAATTTTTTTTCAGTTCTTTATACTTTCTGGATAGAAATCCTTTGTCTGAGGCACAGCTGGCTAGCATTTTTCCCTTCTGTGGGTTGTCTTTTTACTCTATTGGTGATTTCTTTTGATGTGCAAAAACTTTTTATTAAGATGACAATACAGCTATTGATTCTTTGAAGTATTTCTCATACAGTTTGGCTTTTGTTCATAAACTCTGCCTATACAATGTCTTCAAGATGTCTACCTACTTTTTCTTCCAGTAGATTTACTGTTTCTGTTTTAATATTTGGATCTTTCACCAATTTTGACTTTAGTGCATGATGGTAGATATGGGTCCAGTTTTAGTATTCAGCATATGGAAAACCAATTTTTCCAGCACCACCAAACTTGATTATTTTTTTCCCAATCTCATACCCTCCCTTCAACTCTTCCTCCCCTCTTTACCTACAAAAGATGTTTCCATTTTTTCCTTCTTTTCTCATTTTTTTTTACTTTTTCCTTCTTTCCCTCTCCCTCCCCCCACCTTGAGTAGGGGAGTAGTATTCCCTCCCCATTTGAACATTTTCTTCCTATTTCACAACACCTATTATACATTTTGGTTCTTATTTACACTTTCAGTTTCTCATATCACGGAAACAATGCAGTTTATTTACCCATGTGTGTCTGATTTGTCTCACTTAAGGGTATGATCTCAAGGTACACCCATTTACCTAGAAATATCTCAAGTTTCTGCTTTCACATTTCCTATTAGTGACTCTGATTCACCTATCTTCTTCTTCATTACTCTTGTGATTTCATTAATTCCACCTGAATAACTCAGAATACTCTGGATTTCCACAAGCCTTCACTTAATCACAACTGCAGAGTCCCTTTTACCATGTGCAGCAATATATTCACAAGTTCCAAGAGTTAGTACAGAAACACCTTTGGGGTTCCATTAGTCCAACCATTCCACTGTCTTCTAGAAATGATATATCATTTTACATTGTCAGCAGTAGGAAAAGTAAGATAGTTATTATTCTTTCACATCACCACCAACACTTCTTAAGTCAATCATTTTAATTAGTATTTCTCAAATAATGAATGATGCTTGATATCTTTTCATGTAATTGTTTCAGCATATCTTCTTAGATGAAGTATCAGCTGACAACTTTTTCCCATTTTATTAGGTTTTGTAGATGGGTGTTTACTGTTTTTTATTTTAAAGAGAAAAAAACAGAAAAATCAAGAAGCAAAAAAAAAAATAACAAAAATAGTGATATAGGATTTCAAACCAAGGTGATAGGAATTTAACAATGGTTGTTATAGTGAATATTGTTATCTTCAAAATAGTTGCTCAGGTTACCAGATATAGGCATGCAAATTTGATCAAACAAAATAATTTCCTTTTGAGAAGTTTCCTTCCCTTTTACTATTTACTATACCTATTGTAACCTCTGGGTCTTATTTACTCTTTCTGTTTTTTGTTTGTTTGTTTGTTTGTTTTGTTTTGTTTTGTTTTGTTTTTTGGTAACAGGGATTGAACTCATGACCTTGCACTTGCCAGGCAGGTGCTTTGCCACTGAGCTAAACCCCCAGCCCCTCTTTCAGTTTCTTACACTAGTGAGACAATGCAGTGTTTACACATGCAAGTTGTATTTATTTCACTTCTGAGTATGGTTTCTAGTTACATCCATTTACCTATAAAAGCCTTCAGTTTACCATTCTTCATGGCTCAGGAGTAATCCATAGTATAAAAACACCACATCTTTTTATTCAGTCCTCAGTTGATGGGCATTTGAGTGGTTTCCAAGATCTGGATATTACAAATTTTGCAGCTATAAACTTGGGCCATATCTATCTCTGTTGTATGATGCTTTCAATTCTTCTAGAAAAATATCCAGAAAGGGAATAGCTAAGCCAAATGAAACCTTTAATCCTAGTTTTTTGATGAACCTCCACACTGATTTCCACAATGGTTGTACCAGTCTACACATCCACCAACAATGGAGAAGGGTTTCTTTTTCCCCACACCCCTGCCAGAATGTATTGGTTGATTACTTCATATTAACCATGCTGTCTAAACTGAGATGATATCTCACTGTTACTTGAATTTGCATTTCTCAAATGAACAGTGATGTTGAATGTTTTTTTCATATATTTATTTGTGATTCGTATTTCTTCATCTGAGAATTGTGCATCCATCTCAGATCTTTGGGTCTTTGAATCTGGGGGCCCTGATTTTTTTCAATAAGATGAGAGCCTATGATTGTTGATTCTTTCAAAGATTTCCCATGCAGTTTGATTTTTGTTCATGAACTCTCTGCCTACCCATATGTCCTTGAGATTTCTACTTACATTGTCTTCCAGTAGATTTAGTGTTTCTGTCTTAATATTCAGATCTTTGATCCATTTTGACTTTAGTTTAGTGCATGGTGATGGGCATGGGTCTAGTTCAACTCTTTGGCATGTAGAAAGTTAGTTTTCCAAAAACACTTAATAAAGAGGCTATCTTTCTTACAGTGAACATGTTTGACCCCTTTGTCAAAGATGAGGAAGCTGAGAGTATATGTAGTTGTTTGTGTCTTCTATTCTGTTCCATTGATCCTCAGGTCTGGTTTTTTTTGTTTCCCAGTACCATACTAATTTTATTATTGCAGCTTTGTAACATAATTTTAAGTCTGAGATTTTGATACCTCTTGCCTTGTGTCTTAGTTACTTTTCACTAGTCAATGAGACAAAATACCTGATGCCCAAAGTTGGGAAAGGAAAGGTTTATTTCTTACAGTTTTTTGGAGGTTTCAGCCCATACTCAGTTGGCTCCAAAGCAGGGTGGCATGATGGGGTCGCAGTTCATGGTGGCTGCAAACAGCAAAGTGGAAACCGGCAAGAGAGAGAAACACCTTCTTCCTGCCATTACATCACATCCTGGCTCCATCCCTTAGAAGGGTGTAGCACTGACACCACCAATCCAAGCAGTAGACAATGAACCATCACAACTGCACAATGCAAATACATGAGGCCTAGGGGCCACCAAATTAAACCATGACACCTTTCCTTTACTTCCCAGGATTGCTTTGCTATTCTAGGTCTCTTCTGGTTCCAGATAAATTTTAGGAATGTTTTCTCTAGATCTGTGAGATATGCTACTGGTATTTTATTTGGAATTGCATTAAATATGTACAACAGTTTTAAGAGTATGATCATTTCACAATATTGGTTCTTCCTATCCATGAGCAAGAGGTATCATTCCATTTTCTTTTTTTAATGTTTAATTTTAAAGAGAATAAAACCAAGCAAAGTAAAACATAATAAAACCAATCAAAACAAGAGTGTAAATGACATAGGATTTAAAAACAAGGTAACAAGAAATCAACAATGGTTATCATACTGCTTCTTGTTGTCTTCAAAATAGCTGCCCATGCCTTCAGACATAATATAATAAAAAAAAACCAGAACAAACCCAATCAAAACAAAGCAATGAAAGTGTAACAGGACTTCAAAACAAGATAGTAGGAAATCAACAATGGCTGCTGTAATGCCTCTTGTTATCTTCAAATAGCTGCCCATACCATCAGACATAATGAAGTCAAACAAAACAAGACAGAATAAAACTAAACCTAACAAAACAATGAAAATGATACAGGAATTCAAAACAAGATAATAGAAAGTTAATGATGATTATCGCCTTTCCTTTTTAGACATTTCCTCCCCTTTCCCTTTCACAATGTCTATTGTACATTTTGGATCCCACTAACTCTTTCAGTTTTTTATGCTAGGGAGATAACTCATTGTTCACCCATGTGAGTCCAAATCATTTCACCCATGAGCATGATCTCAAGTTGCATCAATTTACAAGAACCTTGATATTATTCTTTATAGCTGAGTAGCTTTCCATTGTATAAAAATACCATATCATTCTTATCCATTCCATAGTTGATAGGGAAGCTACCTCTGCTTTTTTCTGGTTTCCTGTCACATGGAACTTTGTTTTCCCTCCTTTGACTTTTCATCTGTGAATTTCCTTTTCAGATAAATATGTTTCTTATATACAACATATTAATGGATCTTGTTTCTTGATCCACTCTGTTTCTTTTTATTGGTGAATTGAAATCATCTACATTAATGGTTATAACCAGCATGCATTGGCTCCTCTCTTCCATGTTATCCTTCTGCCATTACTCCCCACCCCACTTTTCCCCTCCATTCAATTGCCTGCCCTATTTGGCAATACCCCTCTGCTGCTGTTCTTGGAACCATGATCATTTTTATCTCCCTCTAGAATATCCTTCCCCATTCTAGGCAGCATTGGTTTGGTGGTCATGAATTCCTTCAGTTGTACTTCATCATGGAAGCATCTTATTTCTCCATAATTTTTTTATTTCTCCATAAATTTTGAAAGACAGTTTTGTAGGGTACATCAATCTGGGTTGCAAGTTGTTTTCTTTCAAGATTTGAAATACTTTACTCCAAGCTCTTTTGACTTCATGGTTTGTGTTGAAAAGTCTGCCATGAGTTTCATGGATTTTCCTGTATAAGTGATCTGTTTGTTTTCTCTAACAGGCTTTAAGATTCTGTTCTTGTGCTGAATTTCTAGAATCTTGCTTATTATATATCTGGGTATAGATTTACTTTGGTTATAGCTAATTGCAGTTCTATATGCCTTGCTTATCTGTATCCAAGGTCTTTTTCCCATGTTTGAGAAATTTTCTGCTATTACTTCTATAAATAGTCTTTATGTCATTTGTGTTGATCGCTGCTTTTTTGCTGACATCTATCACCCTTAAATTCTTTTTCTTTGCATTGTCTTGAAGCCACTGAATTGTTATTTCTTGGTTTCTTGTTATTTATAAGAGATATTTCATTTCATGATCACTAGCTGTAATCCTATCTTCAAAATCTGAAAATATATTTTCAATCTCTGTCAAGCAGTTTTTCCAACTTTTGATAAAGTTTTAATTTCCTGGATATCTCTTTGAATATGTTTCATGCATTGTAATTCCTTCCTATATTGATCATTCAAAGTTTCCATCATTTTCCTATGTTCTTTTTTGTTTGTTTTGTTTTTAATTTTTATTAGTACATATTTGCCATACATAATGGTCATATTCAACATAGGGAATTTGGATCTGTACATAATGTCTTCACTCTTTTTTTTCTATTTCCCTGCCCTCCCTTCAATCCTTCTCCCCTTCCCATTTAAAAAAGCTTTGCTTCCATTTTTCCCTTTCCATGATTTGAATTTATTAATATTTTGAACTTAAATAACTTTCTTTTTTATGTAATTAATTTTCAGTTCCCAAACAAATTTACATATGCTCCTTTTTTATATCTATGTCTTCTTTAGATATGCTTAGCAATTCTTTCATTATGTTTGTGCTTTCTTCTTTTACCTGAGATATTATTTCTGATCTGATTACTTTTACAGTCCCATGAAGTTGTTTCTTTACTTCTTTCTATCCTTTCAGAGATTTTAGGTGTGTGACTTCCATTTTCTTCCTAGACTATATCTCCCAAACTTGTTCTGTGTGGGCTAGAGGTCTGAGATTGCCTTTAGCTCCTTCATCTTGACATTTGCCTGGGTTCATCTTGACAAGTCAGTTGTGACATCCTAAGTGCTTCCTGCATTGGTTGTCCCTCCACAGTGTAGGGGAATGAGCCAGGCACTTGGGTTTCTCCAGATCCAGGTTCCTGGGGAGGCAGTAGAGGAATGTGGCAGGTTTCTCCCAACCCATATGGCTACATGAAGGCTTCCCCAATGACCATGAGTATGTTGTGGCAGGGCTTCTTCTCTCAGACTGTGCAGATACACTGAGATTCCCCTGATGGTAGCAGGTTCACAAGGGCATGTTTGTCTGATGCTCCTGGCCCGTGCTGACTGCCTGCAGGAAACAAGCATCTCCAATGTCATCCTGTGCACACACAGGCCATATCTGGCTGTGTCCCTCTGCCCATACTGGTTACCTGAGGGAAACAAATGTCCCAATGGTGGCAGGTATTCAGGAGTGAGTCTGGCTGTTTCTCCCTGCCCACACTGGCTATCCGCAGGAAGCAAGTGTCTCAATGACAGGAGAAATGCAGGAGTATGTCTGCTGTTTCCTCTTTGCCTGCACTAGTTACCTGAGGGAAGCAGGCATCCT
>PVJX010030968.1:0-20740 GCA_004027295.1 Dolichotis patagonum
ACACTGGCAGATGGGGAAAGCAATCAGACAGACTCCTGAGCTCTATGTTGGATGTGTGCGGGGTCATCAAACAGTCCACTGAAGTTAGTGCACATACTTTTGATCCCAGGGCCCTCTGAAAGCCACACAAGACTCTCTGCTCAAATTGGAGAACTGGAACCCATGTGCCCTTCCTGGCCCAAGTATAAACTTGTAAGGAGATTGTCTAGCCACCCCTCCTATCCTGGGATTATGTCTTGTCTTCTGTTGTCCTCACAACTTATTTCTTTCTTTTTTTTTTTAATCGGTACCAGGGATCGAACTCACCACCACGCACTTGCAAGGCAGGCGCTTATGCCACTGAGCTAAATCTCCAGCCCCTTGGGATTATGTCTTGTGTCTGTCTTCCACACAGGCACTGTGATAAGGTTCCCTAGAGATCCTAAGGTGTAGTTGTTCTGTAGCTAGGTCTTAAACAGTTAACATCTTCCTAAATAGTCAGGTACGGTGGGCACTGACTGGATTTTTTAACCAGTTCTACTCTGCCATGCGGAAGGAATCACTGTAAAGCCTCATGCTGTTGTTGCACTTTACCATGACCATGGGCTTTTCTTGGGGACCGTGCTGCCAGCCTTGTCTGTTGTTGGTGGCCCTCTCTGAGCTTACCTTGTGCTAGTGGAAACAGGTCTCTCTCCCCTGGAGCCAGGGTTAACTTTCTAGACTACTTTGTTCTTTTTTCCTGCATTATCCTCTCAGTTTTTCTAGCTTCTCTTTTGTTTGTAGTTTTTTTTTGTTGTTGTTTGTTTGTTTGTTTGTTTTGGTCAGCTTCCTGTCAATTCCCAGAGAGCTATGTCTTTTTTCCTTCACTGAGTTGTTTTCCAGATGTCTTGATTGCAGGTCTGAAAGGGGCTGTATTTTGCTGCCAGTCTTCACCTCACCATTTTTAATCTCTATTTTCCTTATGTATTTGTTATAGTGGCAGAAAACTGAAAATACTTTATCCGTTTCACTTAGGTAATCAAATTTGTGGTTATAGAGCTGTTAGTAGGATCCAGTTTTAACCCTTTTAATGTCTATGGGATCTGTAGTAATATCTCTCTTTTCATTTCTGATAACTGTAACTTGTGCCCCTTCCCTTCATCTCCCCTCTCTTATTTTCCACCTCCCCTTCTTCCTTCCTTCCTTCCTTTTGCATTATTGAAGACGGAACCTAGGGCCTTCACACTGAGCTGCATCCTCAGATCTTTCTGAGACATAGTCACTGAGTGACTAAATTAACTAGGCTGGACTGGAACTTACGATCCTTTTGCCTTAGCCTTCTAGAAAACTGGGATTACAGGAGTGTGTCACCACGCTGGGCTCCCTTGGAGTTTTCAACTCGGAGTTGTCCACACTAAGCCTCTAGCAGTTGTCAGTTACAGTTCAAATTTCCCTCCTTCAGCAGTTTCCTCTACAAAGATATATATGTACTTCACACACACACACACACACACACACACACACACACATATATTAGAAAAGGCAGTTTGTTTCTCTTAGTCTAATTAAAATGCTTATCTCTTCTAGAAGTACTCTTACAGATGTACTGAGAAACAGTGTTTAATAAGACATCTGGGCATCCTTTGGCCTAGCCAAATTATTATCCCAAGAATGTTGTATATCTTAGTAGTTTCTGCCCCTCTATTACTATATATAAATTTGTTTACATGGTCTTGAGTATCATTATTCCAGACATAAGAATTAAAGATGTCCTTTGTTTTAGTGCTAATCTCCAATCAGTTACTGTTTTAGGGATTTCAGTGTCTACATATATTTGATACACCAGTTACCAGGTTTTTTGATATCTGCTAAACCATTGTTTTTTTTTGTTTGTTTGTTTAGTGTGCTATGTGAAAGTAATCACCTTGTTCTTTATAGTTCCCTACTGAGAATTCCATGTTTGTAAAAGGTGCTAGATTGGTATCTTGAAGATTGAAGCCCTGTGTGACTGTGAAATAGCAAGAATGTCAATTTCTTATCCTGCTCTCAGTGTATTTTGGTCTTGATCTACAGGAATAATGCTCCTCTGGGAGATTATCTCATTTCTTTTTTCTGCTACAGTGAAATTGTTCCTATAGGATCGTATTTAGCCTCTTCAGAAACAGTCAGGTTACTCTTTTTGGTTCCTCTTTCTGTGTTTAATTGTTCAGACTTCAACTGATCACTTAAGACCAATGTCCCTGATGGATTTTTCATTGTACAAGCAAAATAGTTCAGTGGTTGGTTTCATGGTTCAGATCACACTGCCTTTGTGTGCCAGTTCTTTCACACAAACTGCTTTTGACTGATGAATCATAAAAAGCTACCATTTAATGAGTCCTGTGCAAGACATTTCATATAAAGTAACATTATTCATCATTGTTAAAAATACTCTGCAAAGTATAGTTTTTATAAGTAAGGGTTGATTTGAAATTCCAATTCCATTATGGCAGTAATATGTTGTTGTATCTATATTCTTGAATCATATGTTTTCTTTTGTAAGGTAAGTCACTAAACTAATAGGAACCTTCTGAAGTTGTGATTATAGATAGAGAACAGAAAACTTTGGTAAAATATGATTTTAGTTTGAACTGTTCTTTGATAAGCAAACAAGTAATTTTATATTGGTATTAGTACACTTTGAAATTGTAAGTACACTGAAGTTTTGGCAGGCACAACACAACTCTTAGGTTCCTTTGTATGAAAAGTTCCTAGGTAAAAATACTTAGAAAGTTCTTTATTTATTTCAACTCATATTACAATTGATTAGTGAACACTGTGTATGGTATCATGTACCATAAATACAATGATAAAAAGATAGGAACAGTTTCTCTCCTGAAAAACTTTAACTCCTAGGAGTAACAGTATCAGAGGCAATGTGAAAGTATGGTGTTTTGCATTTGTTTTTGTGATGCTGGGATCAAACCCAAGGCTTGTTTTTTTTCAAACATAACTATTTTAGAAGTAACTGACATACCATAAGTGTGTGTCAATTAAAGTATACATTAGGTGGTTTTAAGTTTACTTTGGTGTTGTACAACCATCACCACTAATAAAGAACATTTTCATCACCCTGGAAAGAAACACTGTACTCATTTGCAGTCATTCCCCAGTTTTTCTTTCTGTAGCCATGTCAATCTATTTCTGTCTCTATGCCTGTTCTGCCCAGTTCATAAGAACTACTTTGTGGTTCTTGTGACTAACTTTTTCACTTATAATGTTTTCAAGGTTCATTTGTGCTGTAGCAGGTATTGGTATGAAGGCATGTTTTGGGGAATGTAGATAGGCAAGATTGAGAATTAGAAGTTTATGTAAATCAAGATGACTAGTGCCTAGAGTAAGAATTTTGAGAATATAGGGAAATTGTTATATTAGAGAGATTAAACAAAAACCAAATCAAACAACACTGTTAGCTTTGGTATGGAGGTATAGGCTTCATCCTAGGGGTGGAAATGTCAATACCTTTGTTAATATGAAAATACTAACAATACCTTTGTAAATATGAAGATGTCACATGTTGCTTGGGAACTGCCATAGTAGCTGTATTTGGAAATATGATTTGCTGTGCCTACTTGAGTACACTGTTTGAAATAAGATAGGAAACTGAGAAAGAGTGTACAGTGGCTCTCATAAAACAAGTAGAGATTCAGGGGTGGCTTCTTAGATTGAGTTGACAATGTGTTTCAGTTGAGCCTTTGGTATGTGTGAGTTAGCTAGGTAGAGTGACAAGATTATTCCTAAGTGGACATAAAGGTCCAGAATATGCAGTAATAGAAAGGCATGACAGAGCATCTCACTGGAGTTTAAGAAGACGGTGAAAGATCAGTTTGGAGAAGAGGCAGAGATAAATTTTGGAAGGACTCTCTATACCCTGCTAAAAAAATTATATATCATCTGTGGAGATTTGTTCAGTTAATTAGAATAAGCACAGTAAGTCAGGGAAATATATGATGTAGCACATGAAGAAGTTTTTTATATTATATGTAATTTCTTTCTTCATAAAACTATTGTAACCCTCTCCAACTCACAAGCTCACCCAAGAAAAGAACTCTTTTTATTCTTCCTTCTATGCCAAGGTCCTAGCAACTATTATTATTCAAAATATGTGGAATGATTTAATGCACTACTATGACAAAGGTTCAAAATAAATACTTCCAAATTTCATCACCCTTATCCAACTTCTTCTATTTCTGCATTAATTTGGCCCTTATTAGTTTTCACCTAGATTGGTTTAATATAGTTTCCAAACTAGTATTAATGCCTCTACTTGTCTATATAATATATCCTTTAAAATCTTACTGAAAAATTTTTTTGGTACCAAGGATTGAACTCAGGAACTTGCACCTGCCAGGTAGGTGTTTGTGCCACTGAGCTATAGCCCTGGCCAGGGATTGAGCTCAGTGGCATAAGCACCTGCCTTACAAGTGCGCAGTCGTGAGTTCCATCCCTGGTACCCCCCCCCCCAAAATCCCACTACTTGGGAAAGCTGAGGCAGAAAGATTGGAACCTAACTTGTACTACTTAGCAACTTAGTGAGACCCCGTATCAAAATAAAAAATAAATAAATAAATAAAAAATGGGCTGGGGATGTAGCTTAGTGGAAAGGCCCTGGGTTTCCAGTACTGGAAAAAAAAAAGTTATGTGTATATGAAAAAAGTCATACAGAGGACGTTCTTTTAAAGCAGCAGTTTTTCTTATCTTTGGATTCTTAGAAGTTCTATTATAACATAAATGGTATTTTTATGTATAACATAACCGAAATCACTAGGTAGAAAATGCCTGATCTTGGTGTTTTCACTGTATTTTATTGACTGAAAATAAGTGTATAGAAATTATTAATTCTTTCTCGACTTAACATCTGGCCTTCTTAGATAATAAAATTTATTGCTGCTGCTCTCCAATGCTGATTGGGTCTTTGAAGCTCCAAGATGTAATTATAATTTATTGTTAAGCCCTATTGCTTTTGCCTGCTGTGATAGCTTTATATGATGAAAATTAGGGCTTATTGTTTTAGCAAATGTAATTAACAACATACTTTTTTCTTTAGAATCAATCGGAGCATATCGAACTAGCAGGACTAGCTGGTGGTGCAGTAAGCATGAGTAAGCACGGAGTCTGTTCCTTACCACGTGCATAAGGGGAAAAAGGTATGAAAACCGGTGTTTTTATTTTTCTTAGAGACTGAGCTTGAGAAAAACAACTAGCTTTATAGAAAATGATGATGCGTTTATAAGGGATGATCAAAATATATGGCAAATTTTAAAATTAAAAACATTAATTACAATAAAAAACACATTTCCATTAATCTCCCTCTAAATACTCCCCCTCACTTTGACTACACTTTATTCCATCATTCTTGCCACTTTCTGAGGTAGTTCTAGAAATTCTCTTCTAGCAACTGAGTGCCATACAATAGAAAAGCAAGCTTGTAAAAACATTATGTTGTGTCCTTATCTACATTATTCAATAGATCTGGCACTATGTTGGCTCCTCTCTAAAATTAAAAGAACCTTGAAAGAGGTAATGAAGGTTTTGAATCAATTTAGGGCATAGAGATACTTATGATAGTGCAGCCAAAGATATTCATAAAATAGATCTTTAAGAACTATTTCAGAAAGTGATAAGAATGATGAGATAAATGTGTTTGAGGTGAGGGAGAGTAGTTTGTGGGAGAATTAATGGCAATGTGTCTTTTATACTATAAATTCAATAAATAGATGCATTGTACTTTTTAAATTACACTGCCTATCTTCTTTCACTTGTAGCATTGTCTCTTGTTAAATAAAAAGTGTAATTTTTCAAGAAGATTTTACTTTAATCTAGAGCAACATAATTATTTTCAAACTACTGTTGCATTATGACAAAACATTAGTGAATTAGTCAGATTTTTCATCACTAAGACATAATACCCGACTTGCACAATTTAAAGGAGGAATGGTTTAATTTAGTTCACATTTTGGATCTCTGATCAACTGGCTTGAAGACAGAAGCATCAAGGGGGAAGGAGGTGGCTGAGAAAAACTGCTCAGTTCATGGTGGCCAGGATACAGTCCAGAGAGGCAGAAGCAAGGGACCCTCTATGCCCAAGGTAATGCCTCCGTGACTCAACCACACTCACCTAGGAGGGTGCTTCACTAATCTGCTAGACATTTACTTTTTTGTTTTTATTAGTACATGTTTGTAGTACATACTGTTTATTCTTCACGTGAGGCTGGTACATGTATATAACGTATCCAAATTACTTTTTTTTTTACTCCCCCTCCCATCTCTTGCTCCCCTTCACCTTTGGAGAAAGAACTAGCTCCCTACTTCCTATTATGTATCAATTTTATTTTGCTTTTTGTTTATAATTTGTTTCTCATGTATGAGAAACCATGCACTATTTAAGCACATGTGCCTGATTTATTTTACTTAACGTTATGGTCTCAAGGTACACCTATTTTCCTTCAAATGACTCAAGTTTATGTAAATACCATGTTTCTTTATTCATTTGTTGATGGACATATAGGTTGCTTCCAAGATTTAACTGTTATGAGTTATACTGCTGTAAATATGGGTATGCTCGTATCACCGTAATGTGATGTCTTTAACTCTTAATGAGACGATACCTAGATGTAAAATAGCTGGGTCAAATGGAATTTCTGTTTTTAGGTTTTTGAGGAATCTCCATAGTGATTGCACTAGTTTATATTCCCACCACCAATGCAGAAGGATTTCTTTTCTCTCACAACCTCTCCAGCATTTGTTATTATTTGATTTCTGGGTATGGCCGTTCTTTCTGGAGTAGGATGGAATCTCAGTGTTGTCTGAATTTGCGTTTCTCTACTGGCTAGTTGTGTTCATGTTTTTATTGGCAATTTGTACTTCTTCTGAGAAGTATGTCTTCATTTAACTTGCCAATATTTTGCTTGGGGCTTTTATTTTTTGGGGAGGTCTACTTCTTTTGATTTTTTTATGTATTCTGGATATGAGTTGTCTGTCTGAGAAATAGCTGACAAAGTTTTCTTCCCTTTCTGTAGGTTGCCTTTTCATGCTGTTGGTTATTTCTTTTGCTGTGTAGAAGCATTTCAACTTAATATGATCCCAGTACTATTTCTTATGCTACTGGTATTCTGTTCAGAAAGTTCTTGCCTATGCCTATGATTTCAAGAGTTTCTTCTATTTTGTCCTCCAGCAGGTTAAAATGTTTCTATTTGAACATTTAGATCTTAGATCCATTTTGATTTTAGTTTAGTACATGGTGGGAAATACAGGTCTAGATTCAATTTTCTGCATGTGGGCAGCCAGTTTTCCCAGCACTATTTATTAAAAAGGCAGTCTTTCCTTCAGTGTATGTTTTCGGTCCTTTATCAAACTTCAAATAGTTAAATGTGCTTAGGGTTATTTCTGCATCCTCTGATCCTCATGTTTGTTTTTGGGTCAGTACCGTGCTGTTTATATTGACTGTAGCTTTGTAGTATAAAAAACTGAGACTGTAATGATGCCTCCTGTTCTGCTCTTATTACCCAGGACTGCTTTTACAATTCTGGCTCTCTTCTGGTTTCATATGAATTATAGGATTGTTTTATCTAGTTCTTTTTTCTTTTGTTTTGGTACCAGGGGTCTGACTCATGACCTTGCACTTGTCATGCAGGCGCTGTGCTGCTGAGCTGTATCCCTGGGCCTATTTTATCCAGTTCTGTTGAAGAATGCTGTTGGTGTTTACATTGGAATTGCATTAAATCTGTATATCAAATATGACCACTTTAACTATATTGGTTCTTCCTATCCAGGAAAAGGGGACATCTTTTCATTTTCTGATCGCTTTTGTTTGTTTGTTTGTTTGATTTTTGGTACTGGGGTTCGAATTTACAATCTCATGCTTACCAGGCAAGTACTTGAGCCGCTGAGCTAAATCCCTAGCCCTCATTTTCTGATGTCTTTTTTGATCACCTTCTGCAGAGTACTGTAGTTTTCATTGTAGAGTTCTTTTACTTCCTTAGTTGGTTAATTTGTATTTAATTTTTCTTGGTGCTAGATTTTTTTTTTCTATTTTTCCACAGTGGGTTCATTGTTGGTGTATAGCAATGCTGTTGATATTTGTGTGTTTATTTTGTGTTCTACACCCTTGTTGAATTTATTTATTCTAGGAGTCTTTTAATGGAATTTTTGAGCCTTATGTGTTAGAGGATCATGTCCTTTGCAAATAATTATAATTTGACTTCTGGTCAAATTATCTGGATAATTTGTTTCTTTCCTATTTATATTCCTTTTATTTCTTTTTTCTGACTAATTGCTCTCGCTAATATTGTGATTACTGTGTTTAGCAGGAGTGGTAATAGTGGACATCTTTTTCTTGTTACTGATTTTAGAGGGGAAGCTGAAAGCTTTAATATGATATTGACACTAGGTTTGCCATAATGGCTTTTATCAGATTAAGATAAGTTTCTTCTATACCAATTTTCTTAAGTTTTTTTTTTTAATCATGAAAGGGTATTGGGTTTTGTCAAAGATGTTTTTCTGTATTGATATGATCTTGTGATTTTTATCCTTGCTTCTGTTTATGTGAGGTATTACATTTGTCAATTTGCCTATATTGAACCATCCTTGCATTCCTAGAATGAAGCTTACTTGTTCATGATGTATGATCGTTTTCATGATTCATTGCATTCTGTCAGTATCTCATTGAGGATTTTGCATCTGTATTCACTGAAAAGACTGGCATACAGTTCTCTTTTCTAGTTTTGGAATCAGGGTAATGATAATTTGCCAACGAATGACTTTGGGAGTTATTTCAATTTCATTAAAAATCTTGACATGCAGTGGTGTTAGAACTTCTCTGAAGTTTTTATAGAATTCAGCAGTTTATCATTTAGACTTTTTAGTTGGTTGGTTATTTTTTGCTGCTTCAGTTTCATTGCCTGTCACTAGATCATGCAGGGCTTTAAAAATCATCTGAGTTCAATTTTGGTAATTCATAAGAGACTTTTTTTTTTTTAATCAGTACTGGGGATCGAATTCACGACTGCACGCTTGCAAGGCAGGCACTTATGCCACAAAGCTAAATCCCCAGCCCTGGCCTCAGCCCCAGTAATTCATATGTATCTAGGAATCTTGTTTTGCATTCCCCTATTTATTGGTTTGTGAAGTAGTTAAGAATGTTTTTTAATTTGGGGCTTTTCACATGCCAAAGATTAAACCTAGACCACCATGCAAGTCAGAATGAATCAAAGATCTAAATGTAACACTTAAGAGTGCTGAAGAGAAAATAGATAGGCAGAGACTTTATGAACAAAACACGAATTGCACAGGAAATATTATGAAGAATCAACAACTGGGATCACATCAAATTAAACAGCTTTTGCACAGCAAAATAAACCACCAGCAGAGTGACAAGATAACCCACATAATGGGAAAAAAAAAGTTACTGTTCCCTTACACAGAGGTCTAGAATACATAAAGAACAACAACAACAACAAAAAATCAGATTCTCCTCAAATTCAAAGATCCAGTCCAAAAAAAGGACATCTAAAATGAATACACACTTCTCAGATAAGTAGAAACAGCAAATAAATTTATGAAAAATTGTTCAGTATCACTGGTTATTTGATAGATACAAATTAAAACACCACCAAGATTCCATCTCACTCCAGAAAGGATAGCTGTCAGCAAGAAACCACCAATTACAAATACAAGCAAGGCTACAGGGGGAAAAAGAACCTCCTCCATTGCAGGTTGGAGTCTAAACTGGTACAATCACTATGGAAACCAGTATGGAGATTCCTAAAAACTAATACTAGAGGTTTCATTTGACCCAGCCATTCCACTTCTAAGCATTTTCCCAAAAAAGTTAAAAGCTTTATACCACAGTGATACATGCAGGACAGTTTATAAGAGTTAAGTCATGGAGACAGCCTAAGACCTTCAACAGATGAATGAATAAAGAAAATATGGTAATTATATGCAGTGGAGAATACTGCTCTGCCATAAAGAAGGATAAATGAGTTACTTGTAGGTAAATGGATATACGTTGAGACCGAACTTTTAAGTGAAACAACTAAGACACAGAAGTTTTAAGTATCACATTATTTCTCTTGTGTGGCAAACCCAAAGGGTAAACAAGGAGCAAAGTGAAAGATAGATATTGGAAAGTAAGAGTATGTTCAAGTGGGAAGGGGAACAAGGAAGTGGGGGAGAGGGAAGAGATTTAAAAAACACAAAGAATGGGAGAAAAAAGTGAAAACAGAGTTTTTGGAACTGGGAAAAGAAAGAAGGTTTGAAAGAAGGAGGGAATTGTGGAAAAAAATAGAAGAATTAAGATATATTACATCCCTGGGCATGGTGGTGTACTCCTGTAATCCTAGCACTCGGGATGCTGAGGCAGGAGGATTGGAAGTTCGAGACCAGCCAGGGCTACAAAGTGAGCCTAAGACCAGCTGGAACTGCATAGTGAGACCCTGTCTCAAAAAGACCAGAAAAAAAGATATATTATGTCCAAGTATAAATTCTCTGTATTGAGTGTAAGTACTGTGTATGGTAAATATGTACTAATAAAAAATTAAAAAGAAACAGAACTTTTTAGTTTGGCAGTGCAGTTGTTGATTTTACCTTTTTTGTTTCTAATTGCACTGATTTGGGCCTTTTCTTTCCTGTTTTGGTCAAATTGGCTGCGGGTTTGTGTATTTTGTTTATTTTTTCAAAGAACCAACTCTTCATTAATAGTTTTTATTGTTTTTTTTTTTTTGGTTCTCAATTACATAGATTTCTGTGCTGATCATTATAATTTCCTTCTTTGTACTAGCTTTGAGTTTGGATTGTTCTTGTTTTTTTTTTAAGACCTTGCAGTGCACTGCTAGATTATTTTTTTGGTCTCATTCTGTTTTTGTGATGTGGGCATTCACAGCCATAAAGTACCCTTTTAGAGTTGCATTTATTTATTTATTTATTTATTTAGATGCTAGGAATTAAACTTGCAACCTTGCACTTGCCAGGCAGGCACCCATGCTGAGCTAAATCCCCAGCCCAGAACTGTATTTATTGTGTCCCATAAATTAAAAAAAAAAATTTTTTTTTATCAGTACCAGGGATTGAACTCACAACCGTGCACTTGCGAGGCAGGCGCTTATGCCACTGCCGCTGAGCTAAATCCCCAGCCCCCATAAATTCTTGTGTGTTGTACTGGTACCATTTAATTCCAGAAACTATCTTATTTCTTCTGTAACCCACTGTTAAAGAGTGTATAGTTTAGTTTTCATGCATTTGCATAATTTTTGTGTTCTCTTTTGTTGTTGATTTCTAACAACTTTGTGCTATGGGCTAATAATGTACATGATGTAATTTTTTTTTTTTTTACATTTACTTAAGGCTGACTTATTGGCTAGTTCTTGGTTTATTTTGGAGAAAGTTCCATAGGTATTCTGATTTTGTTGGATGGAACATTCTATAGATATCTAGTAATCTGTTCATGACAAGGCCATAATTCATACATCTTGCTACTAGGTGACTCTGAACCGCTGGTTCAGACTACATGACTATTCCAAAGCCACCCAATGGGATAGTCATTCATGTACCACTGGTAATACAAGTCACCTAGTGGTACAAGCCAGTGGGAATATGTTAAGTCCATTTTTTAAGATTTTGTTCAACTTTGATATCTCTTTGTTGATAGTTTTGTGTAGTTGATCTGTCTATTTGTTAGTGGGGTACTGAGTGCACCCACTATAGTTGTGTTTGTGTTTGTCTGATCTTTTATATCCAGTAGTGCTTCTTGTGTGAAATTAGATACACCATTGTTTGGTGTATATAAGTTAAAATTGTTACTCTTTATGTTGGATTGTTTCCTTAACCTATATATACTGAGCAACCTTCTTTACCTCTTGATTAGTGTAAGCTTGAAGTCCACTTTGTATGAATAGGGAATAGTCACATTTGTTTTGTTTTGTTTTGTTTTGTTTTGTTTTGTTTTGTGTTTCTGTTACATGGAATATTGTTTTCCATCCTTTACATTTTTTTAGTCTTACGAATTTCTTTTTGGGTTAAATGTGTTTTTTCTACACAGGATATCATTGGATTTTGTTTGTTCTCCAAATCTGTGTCTTTCAGTTGAGGAATTGAAACCATTCGCATTGATAGGTTTGAACTATTTCCTGACATTGCCTTATTTTCCTGTTGCTTATTCCCTACTTTTCCTGTCTACCTACCTGCTCACCCTACCTAGGGTGTTCATTCTATTAGACATTTTGTCATTGTTAGCTTCATTGTCTCTTTCTAGGTTATCCCTGAATATTTTGGAGAGTTCTGGTTTGATTGGTCTGACTTTCTTTAAGTACACTTTATCATGGAAATACCTTATTTCTCTATCAATTTTGAAGGATGTTTTTGCAGGATATATCAACCTGTGTTAAAAATGTTGTTTGTTAGGGTTTGAAACACTTAGCTCCAAGCTTTCCTGGCTTTCAAGGTTTGCATGAGAAGTCTGCTGTCATTCTAATGGGTTGACTTTTTAAAGTCATTTGTTGCTTTCCTTTAACAACTTTTAAGTCTTGTGTTGGACTTCTGAGATTCTGACTATGTTATATCATGGAGAGTGAAAGGTCAGCCTGTCCCCAGATCCTGTTTATGCTTGGGTTGCAAGAAAAGAATCTTCTCAGGTGGTCAACCACTTTATGCTTTGGGCTGCAAGAAAAGAAGCTTTCTAGAACTGTTCCGACCACAAAAGTCAACTCTGCCTAGGAATGAACCCTATGACAGACTTTTACCAGTCTGCTGCTTACACCTGGCTCACTCACAGAGTGCCCCCCCAAAGCCCTTAAGAACCCTTTCTCCAAGCCAAACCGTAGCTGTCTTAGTCCTCAAGGCAGCCTGCCCCCCACCCAATAAAGCTTCACTCTGGTGGCAGAATGTCTGGTCTGGTTTCTCATGGGTTCTGGTCCATCAGAGAGGTTTCTTCATTTTTTATTTTTTTTTTGCTACTTGGGGTTCTGTATGTTTGTATGTTGTTTGTATATTCTTTGCCCTTATTTGCAAAAATTTCTGCTATTATTTTAGGAAACAAGGGTTTGGTTTTTTTTAAATGCTATGTGTACTGTCTTGTGATTTTTCTCACTAATTCAGATTAGTCGTTGTTATGGTTTGTGTTTCTGTGGCCCCACCCCAAGCCTCATGCAATCATAAACACAACCAAATCTAGTGTTTGTGATTGGTTCATTGTCTAGTGCTCAGGTTGGTGCTGTGAGTGTTTCACTTGCCCAGGGGTGGAGCCAGGATAGGATGTATCAGCAGGAAGAAGGGATGTCTCTCTCTTACCAGTTTGCGCCTTGCTGTTAGCAGCTAGCCATGAATGGTGGCCACCCTGCCTTGGAGCCAACTGAGTATGGACAAAAACTTCCAAGAACTATAAGAAATAAACCTTTCCTTCCCTAACTTTGGGCGTCAGGTATTTTGTCTCAACAACAGGAAAAAGTAACTAAGACAGTCGTAGATTAGTCTTCCTTGTATCATCTAGCATCTGTTGGATCCATTTGCCATGTTTCCTTATTTTTAAGGTCTCTTTTGTTAGTGATCAAGAACAAGGGTGTCTGCTATTTCTTTTTTTGTTTTTAGGGAAAAATGAAAATAAAAACAAAAACAGAGATACAGGGCTTCAAAACAGGATGATAATGAATTAAGAATGGTTAATGTATATTGTTGTCTTTGAAGCAGTTGCTCAGATTACAAGATACAGACATGTAAAATTAATCAACCAGTATAAGTACCAACCGATCTTTTAATGAACCAAAAGAAATTAGTAGTATTATTAGGCTAGCTATCTTGTGTGTGTGTGTGTGTGTGTGTGTGTGTGTGTGTATAAATATATATCTACAGATGTATATATTTAAATTTTATTTTACTTTTACTTCCTTCATTTCTACTTTCTCCCATCCCAGTTGTTCTTTTTTTGTGAACAGTTTCTTTCCCCTTCTCAATATCTATTGCAGATTTTGTATCTTATTTACTCTTTCAGTTTCTTATAGTAGGGAGACAAGATGATACTTACACATATGAGTCTGTTTTATTTCACTTATGGAGTATGATCTCTAGTTGGATTAATTTACCAACAAAAGCCTTGCGTTTATCTTTCTTTATAGCTGAGTAATACTCTTTTATATAAAAATACTACACCTTTTTTATCCATTCCTCAGTCGATGGGTATTTGGATTGTTTCCAAGATCTAGCTATTACAATTTGTGCTGCTATAAACGTGGGTGTACATATATCGCTGTGGTATGATGTTTTTAATTCTTCTGGGAAGATACCCAGAAGGGGAATAGCTGCGTCAAATAGGACCTCTAATCCTGTTTTTTTGAGCAGTCTCCATACTGATTTCCACAATGGTTGTACCTGTCTACAAGCAAGGCTGGAGAACAAACGATGATCACACAAGGTTTCGGAAACTAGAGAATGAGGTAGAAAAGAAAGAAGTGTTTGAAGGATTATCTGAACTTGGTCTCAGGGTTTGGGGAATGGAATTAGCTTTCTGAGACTGGAGTTCTCTCCAGTTGTTTAGGAGAGGAAAATAAAAGAAAAAAGGAAGAAGAAGACTAGGAAGAGAAACAAAGGAAAAAAAACATCAAAAATAAGAATGTGTAAATTAAATCGAGAGAAAGGATCTGGTACCGAGTCCTGGGGTTCTTCCCGAGTTGCTTGCTGGTCCCACAGAGACCTCAGTCACCTGTTGGCTTGTATTGTTATTGCTGCTCCGAACTTTTCATGCCACTAGTCTTGTCTTTCCATCTTGTGTACCCTTCTTGGGACCTTTCTGTGTAGCTGGTGTTCCCTCTGATCTCTGAGGTTCCCATGAGGTTCACTCCATCATGGCAGTAGTAAGGGGAGAGAACATTCTTTGGGCTTTCTGGTGTGGTTCATCTGGATCACAGTGACGAAGAATCTTTGGGAGGGTTACCCTCCTTCTCAGTGTTCTTCTGGATTCTTGCCACACTCCCGTGGGGCAAAACTTGTTGGCTAATTCTGACACTGTCTTCAGACTGGTTACTTTTGCTACCCACACTTTCAATAGATTTTTTTAATCTCCTAGATCTCTTTTTTTTTATTATTTAAGTTTATTTGTACATTTTAGGTATGCATAATGATCACAAATATTTTAGGGAATTTGCATCTGTTCATGATATAACTTGATTCTTTTATTTCCCTTCCCCTAATTTTCCTTCAAACCTAATATCTCTCCTTATTTGCAAATGCTTTGTTTTCATTTTCTTTCTGTTCTTACCATTTTTTTTGTTTTCTCTTCTTTGCTTTCCCCTTTTCCTCCTTATTTCTTCTTCCCATTTGAACATTTTCTTCCTGTTTCACAATATCTATTATACATTTTAGTCCTTATTTACAATTTCAATTTCTCACACCAGAGAAACAATGTAGTATTTACATGTGTGACTGATTTATTTCACTTAAGAAATGATCTCAGGTTGCTTTCATTTAGCTAGAAACATCTCAAGTTTATCATTTTTTATGGCAGAGTAATACTTCATTGTATAAAAATCCAAATCTTCATTTATCAGTTGATGGGTATTTGGGCTATTTCAAGATTTAGTTATTACAAACTGTAGACATGTACATGCCACTGTAGACATGGGTGTGCATATATCATTGTGATATGCTATGTTTAATTCTTCCAGGAAGATACCAAGAAGAATAGCTGGGTTGAATGGAACCTCTAGTGTTAATTTTTTGAGGAATTTCTGAAGTAGTTTCCATAGTGGTTTCACTAATCTACACTTCCACCAAGAGTGGAGAAGAATTCCTTTTTCTCTGCAGCCCTGCTGGCATTTGTTACTGGTTAATTTCCTCATAATATCCATTGTTTCTGGAGTGAGATGGAACCTCACCATTGTTTTTATTTACATTTCTCAGATGACCAATCATGTTCAGCATTTTTTCATATATTTATTTGTCATTTCTAGTTCTTCATTTGAACATGTTTATTCATTTCAGATGCACATATTTGGACTAGATTTTTAAATTTGGAGGGTCTGATGTTTTTTTATGCTCCTTATATATTCTAGATAGTAGTTTGTTTGTTTGTTTTGGTTCCAGGGATCAAACTCACAACCTCGCACTTGCCAGGCAGGTGCTTATGCCACTGAACTAAATCTCTGGCCCTAGATAGTAGTCTTCTATCTGAAGAACAGCTGGTAAAATTTTTTTCCCACTCCATGGGTTGTCTGTTGACTCTGTTGATGGTTTCTCATATTATACATAAACTTTATAATAAGATGAGATCTCAGTTGTTGATTCTTTGTGGTAGTTCCTGTGTAGTACTGTCAGTCATACTAGCATGTCGATGTTGCTATGAGTAAGCTTACTAATGGAATATGAGCGGAAATGTGGTTTACCACTTCTAGGTCTGTGTTTGTAATAGTTTTGAGTATGCTTGCTTTACTTTCTCTTTCATCCCATTGCTGTATCTCAACCTAGACATAGCTCTTTCCCAAGTCTGATGAAATAAGTTAGAAAACTATTCCCTAGGGAAAATGGCCATACTCTCAAAATCCTTATACAGAGTCAATACAGTCCCAATTAAAATACCATTAGCATACCTCACAGAACTGGAGAGCACATTCCTAGTATTCATTTGGAAACAGCAGAGACCTACAATACCTAAAACAATACTAGACAACAGAAGCAAGGCAGGAAGTGGTAAAATCATAGACTTAAAATTATACAAAGCTACTGTGATAACAAAACAAACAAAAACAAAAAAATAGCATGGTATTGTCCAAAAAACCAAACCAAACCAAAACCTGAGGATCAGTGGAACGGATTAGAAGATGCAGAAACAACTCCAAACACACTTAGCCACCTTATCTTTGACACATGGTCCAAACACATTCACCAGAAGAAAGCCTTTTTGAGCAGATCCACCTCCTCCTGCCAGCCCCTGCCACCGGAAGGCTCCTTCCTGAGGGCAGAGAGAGCCAGCAGATCTGCATTGCCTGCTGGTGGATACCACCAAGAAGATCCTTCCTGTGGGTAGCCAGGATGGGAAGAGAGAATGAGCAGATTGACCTCTGCTTATTGGATTGCAGACAGTAGAAGGCTTGCTTCCTGCAGGAAGCCAAAAGCAGGGGCACACAGTCAGGTAAGCCCCATGCACCTCACCAGCAGGCCACCATTGGAAGCCCTTGCTTCCTTTGAGCAGCCATCACCCACTGGGAGAATCAGACAAACACACCATCAGTGAAGTCCCAGTGTACACATGCAGGCTGAGAGAAGCAGCCCCACCACCATGCACCCCTGGCCATTGGGGAAGCTCCAGTGTACCTACATAGGTCTGGAGAAGCCTACCCCACATCCTGCTACCTCCTCGTAAACCCCAGGGTCAGAGGAACACAGGTGCCTGTCTCATTCCCCTACACCGTGGAGGGGCAGCTAGTGTGAGACATGCCTGGAACCCCACAACCAGCTTGTTGGGAGGATCCCAGGAGAATGTCAAGACGAAGGAGCAAAGGTAATCTCAGACCTCTAGCCCACACAGAATAGGTCCGGGAGATACAGTCATGGAGGAAAATGGAAGTCACACACTTGAAAATCTCCGAGAAGATAATAGCTGAAGTAAAGAAACAACTTCATGAGACTGTAAAAGTAATTGTATCAGAAATAATGCCTCAGATAAAAGAAGAAATCACAAACATAATAAAAGAATTACTGAGCATATTTAAAGAAGACATAGATTTTTTAAAAAAGGGGGAGCATAGGAATATGAGGGAAACCTTGAATGAATAATACAGGAAGGAAGTACAGTGCATGAAACAGATTCAAAGAGATATCCAGGAAATTAAAAGCTCTGTCAAAAGCTGGAAAATAGCTTGAAAGAGACTGAAGATAGACTTTCGGACTTTTAAGACAGGATTGCAGCTAGCGATCATGAAAGGAAAGATCTTTTAAAAATAACGAGGAACCAAGAAATAATTCAACAGCTGCAAGACAATGCAAAGAGAAATAAGAGTGATAGGTATTGGTGAAGAAGCAGTGGTCAACACAAATGAAATTAAAGGACTATTTACAGAAATAATAGCAGAAAATTTCCCAAACATGGGAAAAGGACCTGGTATACATATAAGCGAGGCATTTAGAACTCCAGCTAGTCATAACCAAAGTAAATCTACATCCAGGCATATAATAATCAAAATCCCAGAAATTAAGTACAAGAACAGAATATTAAAAGCTGTTAGAGAAAAGAAACAGATCGCCTATAAAGGAAAATCAATCAGAATCACGGCAGACTTATCAACACAAATCATCAAGTCAAGAAGAGCAAGTCCTGATAGAAAACAACTTCCAACCCAGATTGATGTACTCTGCAAAACTGTCTTTCAAAATTAATGGAGAAACAAGATACTTCCATGACAAACAACTGAAGGAATTCATGACCACCAAACCAACCCTACAAAAAGTATTGAAGGACATTCTAGAGAGAGCTAAAAAAGACCATGGTTCCAGGAACAGTAACAGAGCGGGATCAGTGAGCGGGGCAGACAGTGGAATAGAAGGGAAAAGTAGGCAACCAACAGCAGAAAAACAGTGTGGCAGAGATGAGGCAGAGCATGTTGGCCATAACCACTAATATAGATGGCCTCAATTCACCATAACGAGAAATCCAGGCAGAGTGGATTAGAAGACAGAGTCCATCAATATGATTCATACAAGAAACACATTTAACCCCAAAGGGGATTCATAAACTAAAAGTCAAAGGAGAGAGATCAATGCTCTATGTGACAGGGAACCAGAAAGAAATGGGGGTAGCTTGCCCATCAGCTGCAGAGTAGATAAGAAAGACAGGGCATTGCTATACAATGAAAAGCTACTTAGTTATAAAGAAAGATAACCCTGATGCTCTTGTAGGTAAATGGATGCAACTTAAGATCGTGCTCATGGTTGAAATGGTTCAGAGTCACATGGGTGAATATTGTGTTGTCTCCCTAGTATGAAAAACTAAAGGAGTTAGTGGGATCCAAAATGCATAATGCATACTGTCAAAATGAAAGGGATGGAAGTGTAAAAAGAGAAGGCAATGGCCATTAGTCTATTGTGATTTGATACCCATATTGTTTTCATTATTCTGTTTGGTTTTATTCTGTTTCGGTTTGTCTAATTTTATTATATTTGATGCCATGGATAACTGTTTCAAAGAACAAAATATATTATGGTAGCCATTATTGATCTCCTATTATTTTGTTTGGAAGACCTGTATTGCTTTCATTGTTTTGTTTTGACTGATTTTATTCTATTTTGTTTTGATTATATCATGTCTGATGATATAGGCAACTACTTTGGAAATAACAAGATGCATTGTGGTACCCACTGTGGTTTTACTATTACTTTGTTTTAAAGTCCAATACTGCTTCCATTGTTTTGTTTTTATTGGTTTTATTATGTACCATTTTGTTTGATTTTATTATGCCTCATGGTATGGGCAGTTCTTCTGAAGATAACAAGAGGCTTTATGGTAGCTATTATTGATTTCCTTGTACTTTTGTTTTAAAGTCATGTACCGTGTTCATTGTTTTGTTCTGATTGAGTCTATTTTGTTTTATTTATTTATTTTGTTTGTTTTTTTCTCTTCAAAATAAAAAAAAATTCACGAACAAAACCTAGTCAGGGGAAATAATACAAAGTGTCAACAACTGGGCTCTCATCTTATTAAAAAAATTTTTGTACAACAAAAGAAATTATCAATAAAGTGAACAGACAACCCACAAAGTGGCAAAAATTTTTTAACCAGTCATCCTCAAACAAGGGACTAATACCTAAAATGTACAAAAAATTCAAAAAAATCATATCCTCCCCAAATTTAAAGACCCAATCAAAAAATGGATATTTGCAATAAATGCACACTTCTCAGGGGGAAGAAATACAAATGACAAATAAATATATGAAAAATATTCAACTTCATTGGTCATCTGAGAGATGTGAATTAGAAATTCTGAGATTTCTCATTACTTCACAAAGAAAGCCATTATGAAGAAATGGGGGAAAAGGAATCTTTCACTCTTGGTGGGAGTGTAGGCTGGTGCAGCCACTGTGGAAATCTGCATGGAGATTCCTCAAAAATCTAGGATTAGATGTTGCATTTGACTCAGCTAGTACTTGTTGGTATCTTCCTGGAAGAATTAAAAACATCGTACCACAGCGATGTATGAGCACCCATGTTTCTAGTGGCACAGTTTGTAATAATAGCTAAATCTTGGAAACAACCCAAATGCCCATCAGTCAAGGAATGGATAAAAAAGAATTTTTTAAAAATAGTGGTATACTACTCAATCATAAAGAAGGATAAACTTGAGACATTTCTAGGTAAACAGATGTATTTTGAGACCATACTTTTAAGTGAAATAAATCAGTCACACAAGTAAATACCACATTGCTTCTCTGTAAAAGTACAAATAAGGACCAAAGTGTATAATAGGTATCGTGACATTGAAGGAACTTGCTTAAAAGAAAGGAAGTAGGGAGGGGGAAGGGGAAAGAAATGCAGGGGAAAGGAAAGAAATGAAACCAATAAAAAGAACTATTCTCTAGGGCAGTGCTAAGTAAAGTACAGCCTACCAGCCAGATGTCTTCCTTGAGCTAGTATTGGGCTATGCTGAGGTAAGGAATTCTGTTTAGTTCCATCAACATGTTGGTTTTGTTTTGTTTCATTTTGGGTTTTTTTGGCCAGGAAGTCTTTATCCACTGATGATCTCTATCCTCCTAGAGAACTGGCACCTTG